>VYZM01009052.1:615053-700395 GCA_013398915.1 Dromas ardeola
TTTTTTTTTTTTTTTTTTTTCCCCAAAAGTCTGCATTTTTAAATTCAGCAATGCCATTTTCCAAAGCTGAAATGCAACCCAGAGGCCAGTTCAGACACGGTGTGATGCAGGCCAGTTGAATTGGCTGGTGGTTCTACTGTGGATGAGTTAAAGAAGGAATCACCCGAAGCAATGGTAGCTCTCAGAAGGGGGCCTGCCCTTCAACAGTTTAAAGCCTTTGAAGAGAGATTTCCTTTGAGCAATGTGAAGTCTTTGTGGTGATGGGAAACATACATTTATAATTACAGAAGAACACAGCGTACAGTAGGAATAGTATGAAAGCATGCGATTTACAGTGTCTAAGGAGAAGCTTTGATGTAGAGGGCCCCACTGACCTAGTTTGCTGCTGAGAGCCATAGAAACATAAGGCTGACTGACTGCAGCTATAGGGATGTAGACTGTGAACAACGTCCTTCTGCCTCCGCACTGCCACTCCACAGTAAATGAATATTCTGTTGCAATACTGACTGTATGGAATTACTATCTGAATACAAACTAACTGTGCTCAAAAACATTAATAAAGTTTGCTGTCCTCCTCTGGGGAAAATGTGCTAAAAAAGAACCATTATGAATCAGCATGCAGGCTGGGGAAAAGATTTATCTGGGAACATTATTTATGGAAAAAAATGTTGAAAACTTCATGCCAGTACAGCCACCCTTTGGGTGGGTGAAGGGGGCGGGGGGGAAAGATGCTAATCTCCGTTAACAAGGGACAGAATGTAAAACCCAAGAAGTGATACTGATTCAAAATGGTTATGATATCAGGGTCTGTAAGAAAGACTGCGCTCAAGAGCAGCCAAAACGCCATAGGAAGAGTCTACCATTACCTCCAGGGTACGCAGTGCTGCCAAAATATCTGATATTAGATCCAAGGCTAGATATTCCCCTCCACAGGAAGAATAGGAATGGTGAAAGAGAACTGAAGGAGACACTGGCTACCATACTGCCAACCATCCCCAAGCCAGTTTTGGGAAGAGGGCAGTACCAGGGCTTCAGTGGCATCCACCAAGTGTCCACCAAGAGAAGAGTTGCAATTCATGGTTCACCTCACACGTGGCGAAAAAACTGGGAAACCACACAGTTGAGAGAATGAGAAGAGTTTCATGGTAGTCCCTGGAGTACTTTATGTGTTAAAAAATAAACTATACTTTACCCCATGGATTCAGACTCACATTTTTAGTGAATCCACCTCCGATTTGGGTGCCAGTAGATTTGTGTGACTATATTCAGACCATTTAACGATTACCCTTCTTGAGCTTCAGAACTGAATTTGGATGCTGAATTGAGCTGAGGTGGGTATCTGGGGGTTTGGTTAGTGACCACATCTAAATATTATTATGCTGAGGTAGCACTGTCTGCCTTATAATCACTTTGCCTGTGGGAGAGGACCAATCTGAGGGAGGTCACTGAAATTAAAATGGAAAACTTAATTACATAAAAATAATATGGGTGTGCTGGGTGCTTTGATGGACAAGGATGATGCAGGAAAAGAAAAATATAAAAGATCAGCAAGAGCTATTTATAAATCTTACGTAGTGGGAGTAATAGACAACAAAGGATAAATCAGTGACTATTAAGCAATGTTTGTGCCAGCACAGATACAAATTTTTTAAAGTTCAACCTGAGACCTCATAAACATAAGGTACTCAGTGAGGGATGGGAGAGATCCTGGGGATCTTGCTGCCTGTAATTCAGCTGCTGGCTAAGTCTCTTGTAGTCACCTCTGACTCACCAGTTACTGACCTGATCCTGGAGCAGAACAGCCTTAGTCTTTTCTAGGTTTGCAGACGGCATCCCAACACCACAACGCCCCAACCACCCTCTGTAGCTTCACTGCAGTACCTTTGGTGTCTACACTTTATGCCTGCTCTACCACTGTAAATAAGTCTTCAGCAATAAAATACATAGTCAAATCAACTTTTCCAGGTTTAGGTAATTTTTATTTCAAATGCGGCAGCCCCTTACCTACCTTTTGGCTTAACATACTTTAAATTTGGGTCTGTGTCAGGGTGAGAAGTTACTCCCCAGATATCATTTCTAACCCATGGCCATTAGCCAGCTGACTTGTCTATGCCATTTCCAGCTGTTCTCCCCAGACCCGTCCCTGCCTCCATTTACCTTCCACAAAGTCCAGAGGAGGCCTTCTCCTATTGTCAACATCACCACTGTCACCATTCCCACCACATATTTGCCATTCATTCCTAGCTAACAGTGAAATGTTAATGGTTGGTATATGTCCTGTGTAGGTTAGACAGCATCCTTAACCCTTTCATTATTAGGAAATAATACAATCTAAAGATGTAGACACTAAAGTAATTTTAGTGAACAAAAAATAGGCAAAAATACATTTTCCCATCTGTCTCATTTTTTTCCTTTAGAAGACTGGGCTGAGCAGGATCGGTATAACTCAGAGTACATGGAAGGCTGAGCTCTACTTCTGGACCAGTGTATAAACAAAGGTTGTTATGGAAGTCGTCCACATTAAGTGAGATTTCATGTTATAGTTCTTATTTTTAAACACACAAGACTTTTCCTTGCACAGGCAACTGGCAGAGCTGAAGGTTGCAGTCCTCGTGAACTTTTGACAGATATTGCCTCTGGGTGCTTTAGGTTTCTTACTCCCCTATTTAAAGTCCTATCCTGGTTAGTATACTACTAACCACATCTGTATTTCTAGGGAACAGTCACTCTCTTTGTCAATGGTATTGGACTGGATAAAATAGTCATAATTACAGATAGAAATAAGAGATCCTATAACCTGACCTCACAAACAGGTCTCTGTGGCTTTATTGCACTTGTGAGCCATACTCAAGGCCAAACTCCCCTCCATTCAGATGCAAGTTTCAGACAAGCTTTGCTTATGCCCATGCAACATATAGCCTGTCTACCTTGGTGGCAATATCACGTAATTGATGACGAACAGAGAAGTCAGTGAGGGAGGCCCTAACAGAAAGACTGAGGTGTTGCACACTGATTGCACAGGTACAGCCTCGCTGGGCAGCATGAAGCTACACATCCCTAGAGGCGGCTACGCATCCCTACAGGCATGTGCTAACATCTAGGGTTACAGGTCCTGAAATTCTGGAGCTGGGCCAAAAAATACACTTGATTTTACCTTGTCTCATGGCTTGAGCAGTATGGTGAAATGCAAAGGACAATTCAGAGTATAGACTGACCATCTGGTTCGCAGTCTTTGCCCTTCCTCTGCCAAAATACCTCATATTGTCATATATGGATCTGTCTTTGGCCATTCGCTTGAGGTCTAACACTTCAGTCTCCAGAAACAAGCACACAACATTAGGATTCGTGTCTGTCTTTGGAGGGTTCTGATTTTAAGCATGCATAATTACTTAATAATCCTGTTTCTCCACAAATGCCAAAGTGCATGTTACAGGAAACCATCAAACTAATTAAGAGAGACACAACGTGGCTTGCATGCTGACTCAGCACCAGGGAGTTTTGGAGGTGTGTGACTTGCTCAGAAATAATTGTGAAGAGCATAGTAAGACTGAATAAAGAAGAATCTAGACTTTGTAACAAAAGCTGGTCAATGCATGACACAAAGACAATTTCAAGGAAACACCCTTTTAACAGTCAGTGATTCTACTGAGAAATGGCATATCTGCTGGGTCCATCTACCCATACATTTTGAACTGAATATTATGAAACTGCTCTAAGGCCAGAGTGAAGTGTTATTTTATACTATGCATTTTATCTTTATCATTTCATGTAATATTTTTAGCAATGTGAAGTATTGATCTTTATTACTGGACACCAGAAATTCTCCAAGTGTGACCAGGTACAATGCCAGCAGATTATGGTACACCTGATGAGGCAAGTATCACTCTATTTTATATCTGAGAAAGCTGAGGCAGAAAACAATAAGTGAGCTCCAAAATCTTGAGATACTTGTTCTGTAATACAGGATTTGTGGGTCATAAACTCAAGTCACTGAAAGGATGTTTGAGGAATGCTTTATATAAACTATATAAATATATATATATACACACACACACACATAGGTTATTATTCACAACTTTAAAAAACAAAACAAAACAAAACAATAAAAACTCAACTGGACCAAGATTTTCAAGTTTATCAGCAGTATCAGGTGTCTCAGTTGAACACACCCAGTTTGAAGTCTCAAGTCTTTTCTTCAGAAAAGAAATTCTAAAGATGCCTCAAGCTGCATAACCAAAATGCTGATGCACCCAAATCTTTTGAAAATCTGGACCTAAAAATAGCCCTTATATAAATCAACCTAACTCTTCTTAGAGGTCCAGTCCATTGACAAATCCTAGCTCTGTCTACTTTCCCTGCCTTATTAGTATAGGATAACATTCACCTCCTTTTGGCTTTACATCCCCTCTTAATATTTTCACAGGCACCACCAGGAATAGCACCACACCGCACAGGTCCATGAAAGGTAGCTATTGAAATGTCTTCAAGGCATAATACAGTGCAAAGAGAGTAGCCAGCATCCTTGAACCGTTAAGGCGTGCACAGCTCTGAGCCTAATTTAGACCCAGCACAATGTCATAGTGGCTGGAGAATATTGTTATTGAGTTTAGAGTTAATGCACTGAGAGCTAACTTGTATGTCTGCTCAACTCGGTATGGTACAAATGTAGCCTGTGTAGTTGTACTCATATGGTGCTGTTTGAGGCTATTAATTGCGTCTCTTTGGAGCTTGTTTGTATGATCTAGGACTGCACCCCTCCGCAACCACTGCTGAAGCAGTGAGTCCAGGGGATTCTCCCATTCACAATAATAAAATGTTTCTTCTCAAGAATTTGCTTTTTATAAACTGAGGAGACAGGAGACCCGCTCCACTGTAGCTTTCACATTCTGTATCTTCTCCCTTGGGGCTTTACATAAGATTTTATGGAAGGGTTTTAATTTTACTGGGATATTTTTCTGAGCTACCCTTAAGTAACCCTTTTGAGCTCATTCATGTTCTCTGTGGTGGGGTGTTCTGTTGCAATTAGACATACAGCAAACCAGTGAAGAGCTGAAAATAGAACATACAAGACTTTTTTCTTACTACAGTTCAGAACGGAGGCAACGGTCTGTGCCACTGCTCCATGGAGTCAGAAGAATCTCTGTGGTTCCCCCAGCAAGCCAGGACAAGGGCTTACAATGCTATTGTGATAATGTCTGGAGGCCCCAAGTAAAATCAAAGCCTCATTTTGTTTGCTGTTGAACAGCTTTTGCTCTGAAGAATTTTTAATCCAAGACTTGAATCCTGCACTCACAGAAGTATTGTATTTGCGCAGAAAATTATGCTCCAAATAAACAGAAAAAAAAAAAAAGCCATTATTTTCTTCTATTATATATTATTTCTACTATTTGGGGATAGAAAACTAAGGTGCAAAAGGACTGGATAATTTAATAATAAAATAAAAATCATATGAGCCTTTTATTGAAAAAAAAATCTTTGACATTCTAGTCCAGTGCTGATCTACAAAACTATCCTTCTTCTCCAGATTTTGTGATTGTTCAAACCTGTTCTTGTGTAAGCAGGTTGCTTGCTAGCCAGAGTAATCACTAGAGTAGTCCCGTGCTCTCATTCTAGAGCTGCCTTGGGCAGGCAGAGGCCTGTAGCACATTTCTATAATCTGGAGGTGTCCACCCATCCGCCAGTACAACCATTCTTCCATTTCCATTAATGTCTTTCCCAGGTCCTTAAGCAGAGGTGCAAAATTCAAATAGTCAATGATAACATTCATCAGATCACCCACTCATACGCACGTTATTTCCTTACTTTCCCTTTTCAATTCGTATTTTACTACTGGTTCCAAAACCAGACTCTTGACATCGTCCTTCCAACTATATGTCCCTATGCCTCCAAGTACATGTCTTGCCCCTTTAATTACACACCTCATCCTGGCAGCTTTGCATACCATGTGTCTCAAGACTCCCGCCTCACTGAAAGGGATGTCAAGGCACCACTGGGGATTCCATGGAGTCACAAAGCCTCTGTGCACATCAGTTGTGTGTGTCTGCAGACTGCTGTTGGCAGCAGCCATTCACACTGACTGCCGGGCGCAGACCCCAAGGGATAAGCACCTACAAACAGCTGTTTATCTGAGATTAAGTCTTATCCAAGATTAGGCAGTGCTACTAATCTGCTGCTCCTGAAAAACGTAGGTACCAAAATCCAGTGCTATGCAGGCAGTGCCTGCTGTTGGCAGATTGTTACCTCCATCAATAAAAGTTTGTAAGCATCTCCTTCCATGCTATAGCTGTTGCCAGATTATTAGCTCTGGGAGTAAAGCTCCGCAAGCATGTCCTTCCATGCATTGGCTGATAAACAATGGTGCTGTGCACAGCACTCCCTCTCTGGCTGTTTTTATCCTGTTGTCAGTAGCAGGGGCTCAGTTGACGCTTCTGTTTTCTGAGCACAGTGACTTAAACCAGTTGCGTTTATACAATAGGCCTTAGATTGTTTCTGGTTCGTGCCAATTGCAAGACTGAACTCAAGCTTAACCGCTCTTCTACGTGACATCCCCACATCCAGCTTTGACATGCCTCTCTAGCGCACACACCTCAACCCATCCTTCTGTGTTGCAGATGTCCCAAAGCTCTCCAGCAGTGTAATGGCACTGACTCCCTTATCTGCCTCAACCCTGTCAGTTTTTGGGCCAAGGTCACTATGTAGATGCTTCAAATATAAGGACAGAAAGAGCCAAGGAACTGTTTGGCTCTTTCCTTCCTTATGTCTCCACATAGAGGCCCATCATCGAAAGCAGGAAGGCTCTTCCAGGTAATTCATGCCCTCCACAAAGGACACAGGGTTCTTAACCTCAGAAATATGTGCCTCATTAACTTCTGCCAGATGCAGAAGGACTGTCTGGTATCCTGAAGAGCCCTGTTAGCCCTTCTTTGTCCATGGGGCAGAAGAGATTCAGCAAATAATGGAGACCTCTGGAGATTCACTGTTGCCACCACTTGCCAAAGCAGAAGCGACTTCAAATTGACTGAAGGTTGCTCAGGGTTGCCCCCTCAACCTTCTTATCTCTAAGCTAAACAAACACAGCTTCTCATATACGATGTCCTTGCATGTCTACAGTTCCTCATATACCATATTCTCAGTTCCCCTAACCATCTTGATGACCCTCCACTGGACTTTGTCCAATTTGTCAGTCTTGTGCAGGGGGCCCATAAGATTTGAAAGGTGGTCTCACAAGTGCTAAAAAGAGAGGAATAATCACTTGTTTCAACAGCACAGTGTAATGTTGGACTTTGTCTGTACATGAAGGACACAAATGGTGGCTCACATTCAACTTCTTGTTCAACAGGTTCTTTTCTGCCAAGGTGTTTTCTGTCTGGATAGCCCCCTATATGCTGTAATGCTGCATGGGATTACTCCTCTCTGTCTGCAGGACTACATTTGCTCAATATTGAGAGTTGCCTTAGAAATAAGACAGCTGTTTTCCAGCAGCCACATTTTGTTGGTAGACATTTACCAAGAGGTAACTGGCACAAACTCGAACATAGGAAGCTCCATCTCAACATGAGGAGGAACTTCTTTACTTTGAGGGTGGCAGAGCACTGGAACAGGTTGCCCAGAGAGGTGGTGGAGTCTCCTTCTCTGGAGACATTCAAAACCCGCCTGGACGCGTTCTTGTGCAACCTGCTCTGGGTGACCCTGCTCTGCTAGGGGAGTTGGACTAGATGATCTCCAGAGGTCCCTTCCAACCCCTACCATTCTGTGATTCTGTGGTTCTGTGACATTGAGGGTAATCAGCAATGGGTAAGGTGTGAGGAACATCTCTGCCCTTTGGAGGAAGAGAAGACATCTGCTTTAAAACGGGTGCTGAAGAAGTTCACTGTAGGAATACGTATGGGACACATACTTGAGCTAACCCCACGCTCTCACACAAGGCCATTCGGATTCAGTCAGATTTGACCAAGATGCAAAACAACACGTGAGAGGGTTGAGACTCAACAGAAGCCTGAACTGATGTGACAATACAGAAAGTAGGCTTAAAAACCCCAGAGAGCTGCTGTTGCCTCTCAATCACTGAAGCAATCAGCAGTAACTTCCCGATGGCTTCTTTGCTTCTCCCAGATTCTCAGCAGCGTTTCAGACACGCGTCCCAGCAGCACACGCCAGATGTGTCCTTTCACTTGAGCAGTAAAAAAATTATATTGCAGGCCTCTTGCTCAAGCCCAGTGAGGATGCACCCTAGTTTTTATAAGCTTTGCTGCTTCTATTCTCAGTAAATCATATGTTTATTGGAAAATCACTTAGCGCTGTGACTGGATAAAATTAAATCTGATTTACCTGATTTAGGTTTGGGTATTCTGGTTTTTGAATGGTGACAAGTAACTTACATATTCACTTTATATTCATTGTGATTGAGAAAAAGCATTTTCAAAAGTGTAAGATGAATTAAAATACCTTTTAGAGGCTTCCTTCCAGACCTCCCAAAATTTACAGAAATGAGAAATAGTTATCTACACTGATCAGTTCTGAAAATTTTGGTACACTTACTGCTCTCTAATAATTATTACAGCTAATGGGTTTCTAGGGATTCTGACAGTGTAGGTCTCTGTTCAGAAGAACATGAACTGAAAGTTTCATTTGTTTTCCCCTCTCTTGAGGATCCCCATGTTCCTCGTCTAAGGGTTGTCTTCACTGCTGAAGAAGGCTATATTTTCTCCCTCTAGGAAACAAACACAATAAATCTTCCCAGGTCAGCTCTGATTTTCGTGAGTTCGGCTTATGAAAAAACCTGAATACTGTGTCCTTCTGTGATTACAAAAAGCAAGAAGAAGTAAAAAAAAAAAAAAGGGGGAAAAAAAAAAGGATGTTATTTTAGCATCCGAGCAAACCTTAGAATATGTTGTTAAGAATTGCTCAGCTTAGCAGAGTCAATTAAATTCTGACTTTGTTAATGTTTACTCTCAAATTCTGCTTCAACTACCTATGCTGAGTTCAAGTATTAGAAAAGTCATGCTTCTTGTGCTATTATTCAAAATTAGGCCACCTACTAACCTCCATATTCAGTATCCAATAAGCTATGACTGTGTTACAGAATTTTCATCTAAAATCTCATTTGGTCCGTAACTATACTTTAATCCTACCACTGTTCTGTTGCACAATGTTTGTCCTTTTGTAGTTTGGAACACAAGACTTGTCTACATGTGATCTTTTCAGATGGCTACCACTGATGTGCTTCTGATAGTCTGTATAATTGAGTAATAATTGTATTCATTGAATATGTATTGCATTTTTAGACCTGCAGATAGGCCCTAATAATTCCTCACTGATAGACTTACCTGGAGAGGTGTCACAGTATTCCTAGTCACTGAAATGCAATAGTATTTCTAGTCACTGAGAATTCATTGCAGTGTTGGATTCTTAGCTGGTAAATGCTGTAAGAAATGAAATGACCTCTCTAATATGTACACTCAGAATTGTACAAAAGTGATGAAAAATCATCATATGTATTTAAGGATAGGTGCTCAGAGCTTTGGTTTTGATGCAAAATTTTTAAGCAGTATGTGAATTTTCTCCAGGTTGATCTCAATTCATTTATACACACGTGTGTGTCTTTAGTAGTAGTTTAACACAAGTTGAAATGTTCCTGGAAAGCTGCTGCACAAAGAGTTAATTTCCTTCTGATAAAGGGCTTTTTACCATTCTATGTTCTTGTAGAAAAGGATCCAAATGCAGTAATTGGATTTGACACAATGGAAAGATTTGTAAGTAGAACAGGTGAAAACATAACTGGCAACGATTAAAAGCTAATTATCTGCAGCCATCAACGGGTCACCAGCTGTTCTGAACCATATAAAGAAGCATACACTACAAGGGAACAGCATATGCTGTGGGGAGAAGTGTTAGTAAAGGTTACAAAACTGGGAGGTGATGTGCAGGAGATTAAATTCTTCTAATCCAAGACTGATCCTAGAAGTCCTCCTGTAATTGGCTGTATTCTGCAGGTTGTCACATCAGGACATGGTGCTGCTTCTTCTCCTGGTTGCACCAGATTTTAATCACTGTGGGCTGCTAAGTGTAGAAACACTTGTTGCTGTTTCACTCCACTCACAGTTTTGGTGGAATTACTCACATTAACAAGCTGCTAATCTTAGACTTCCTTGTTGGGCTCATGTTTGTGCTCGGCCGAGGAACAGAACCAGCAGACCGGTGGGGCTGTGAGTGGGATCTGAAGGGGATTTTGTTTGTTTGTTTCACATTGGCAGCAGGAAGAAAGCAAAGTGAGTTTCCAAGTGCCTTCTCAGTTCCCTTCCTTTGTCTGGTTGCCTTTTATCCAACATTAATTAATTTAATTGCTACAATTTCATAGTCCAGTGGAGACTAACTAATGATACTGGAGCTGAGTGTTCTCTTTCTGCAATAAATCAAGAAAGCAGTACATATAATACAGCCTTCCACTTCTTCCCACCACATCAAATTAAAGAAGATAAATATTTCTTTTTCATCGCTTGGGGTCTGGTAGTTAGATCACTCCCCCATGACTTCATGGGAAGGTCTGATACAATACTTACTTCTGCCTGGGGGAACTTCAAATCCAACACTTCAGCTGTTTGAGAGAGTACTCAGTGCTCCAGTCTTGGTAGGGTAGGAACAATCTCTGCAGCTTCCATTGAATCTGTTCCTCAGTGTAGAAACCAGCACAAGATTTATGGGGCCAGAAAAACAGAAGGGAAAAGAGAACATAAATAAGTAGCTAGGAAAACTTCCTAGAATACAGCTGACCTCTTCCAGAAGTGTCTCGAGTAAGTAGGTCTTGAAAAGAAACAAGCCAAGATACTGTCCCAGCAGCAGAGGCTGGCTAAGCTTCATACGATTAGAGGACGCATAAATCCGTGTTCCCAGAAGTGGCCTCCAAGATAAACCCCTGAAGGAGATGGGGACCTGCTATATGAGGAATCAAGCTGTCCCACTGGAAGACCACCATCATCTGAGATGATGAATGGCTTGTCACAGTAATACCTGGGAAGAGGATCTGCTGGTGCTTCTGCCTGACTTTATATGTGAGACGCTCAGAGCTGACCAGCCCACTACTATTCCTGCTTTCCTAAAGTGACACAAAGAAGGAAAAGGGGAAAATGGAGAAGTGGTTTTTTGTTGAGTACAGTTGGCACACCTGCCCTGCCCGGTCACTGCCAGTTAAAATGATAATTTGAGGTTAAAAAAGTTAGAAAATCTGTAAAAATTCAGCAGATCTTAGGAAAAAAAGGTCTCTGATTATATATATTTACTTTCCCAAGTCCATAGATGTGTCTGTAATGACATGTCCATGACCTATAGCCGGACTTACAAACAAAAGACTGTGCTATTTCTACTTTTTTCCTGCTTTTAAGAAACAGTGAAAATGGAGGGAGAAAGGGCAGAAACTAAACTTAAAAATTCCCTGAGTGGGGAGTTGTTTCTTCAAAACAAAACAAATGTCAATACATTTTCAAGAAAAAAATAAAAAAGGATTTTTCTTTAAACATAAAGATTATAGAGGAAAAATGGCTTTCTTACCATAAGGCCCATCTTATCGTAAAACTCCTATACTAACTATCTACCCAAATTTTCAAGGCTGCAAACACACATGGCTCAAGCAACATATTCAGGCAAGAAGATGTCATGCACAGTTCTGTATTTGAATTCTTAATGTTGCGCAATAACTGTTTTTTCAAGGCACAAAAGGTTAAATTGACTGGCATATTACCGGGTAGAGCTGAAAGTATGTAAATATTCCACCCGAAGGTAAATCCTGAGCCTGACTCCCAGCCAAGAGCATCTCTGAAGTGAGGCATGCCTAGAGACGTAATGTTTACCATTCTTTTTCAAGTCAAAAAGCTTGTGATTTTGTAGAGGGAAGAACAAGACTTGCCATGTATTTTATTTTATTTTTTTATAAGCTGGCAGCTTAGTGTAGGTAAGAAGAATCTTCTTCCTCATGCTGGATACTAACGTTTAGGTCCCTTCAGAGTGGGATCCATAGCAATCAGTAGGGAAACATGTGAAGCCAGCAGGCTGAGCTTTTTGGTGACAGCCACTTGGGGAACAGTCAAGGTGAAGAATCTGCCCCACAGACATGGTATTCACTGGTGTTGGATGAGCTGCTGTCCATCAGCTGTGGGCCACTGGCAAGATGCCCGTCTCTGCCCTGGTGAAACGCTGTTGGTTCTACCTTCATTGGTGACACAGGTTGTCAGCAGAAGTGCCCAGGCACTGGGAAACAACTACATTTGTTCTTCCTCAGCCTGAAATTATGAAAATTCAAATCCCCCACCTCCCCAGAAAGTACTTAAGCATCCAACCCATAAAGTGTTTGGGATAAGAAAAGAAGGACAGCTGAGGGATGTAGGAAACTTTGCATCCCCCGAATAATCCAACCAGCTGATCCATTGGGCAGTCTGGGATCTGTGCTTGATGTAGATCCATCAGGAAGAATGGGATCTGTGCCTGATGCAGGAGGCCTCCATCCACTCTCTATTCCACAAAAGAGTCGGCAGGATTTCATTCAACAAGAATTCTCCTCAAACATATTTAAATTGTGTTATAATGTTAAAAAGTAAATGAATTACACATTCAAGACTCCTGATGGGTTGAGGGGGTGTGAAGAAAAGTGAGCATAGCTTTTTTAAAATTAAAAAAGAGAAAAAAGAGATAAAAAACCAAGATAAAACCCAGGGAGGACACTGGGCATTCCCATGAGAACCAGATTTTCTTCCCTGTAGGGAACAACTTCCATCACTAGGCTGTAGCAGGAGGCATGACTGACAGCTCTCCCTTTCCATCCAGTGACTCCTAAATTGTTGTCCACACATGGTCATGTAGGTACTTCTAGGAAAGACGTCTTACTTCCCATTGTCCTGAGTAAATCAGTCTCCCACCCCCAGGAAGAAGGGAGAAATGGACGCTGAACCCTCCTTTAGCTGAATCCAGGTCACCTAATTAAAAATATCGGTACAGAGCAAGAACATTTCTCCCTCAGGTCTCCTACTTTCGTAGCAGAGAATATTATATAAAGAATAACAGCAGCACTTGCATATTATGCAGAGCCTAATACAGCTGGTATGTGCTAGGTATGCTTTGATAACATCTTCCAGATCAAAGGCCTAGGGAAGTGGAGCAGGGTGGGGGCAATTGAGGAATGCCTGATTTTTGAATCTTGGTTTGACTTAAGCAGAAGTACTAAGCTGTTCGGTTCTCTTAAGGCAAAGATTTGGGGTGCACATGGGGTACCACTGCTTGAGAAACACAAAAAGTAAAGGAATTAGAGATCTTAGGTGCTTCCCATGATATGTAATGGGAAGTTTCAGCACCACAGTTTTGGGTGTAAGTGCTTAGATTTCTTTAAGCTCTATTTAGCACAGCTACCGTGCATGTTCTTTACTTTCTCTTCCACCAATATGGATCCATATTAAGTGAGAGGTAGATCACATCTAGGGCTGAGAAGGGAGGTTAACCTGGAACATTTATGCCATAGGTGGTCCTCCTTAAACCATCCATCACTTACTAGTTACACATCCAAAAGAGTATTTATATTGGATATTGTGACGTATCATGCTGTACGAGACCAAATTGGTTTCACTCAAATTTATTTTTGTCTCTTCAAATAAAATTCACTTAAACTTTAACGATTGGCCTTTTGAGAATAGGAATTTGTCTATGAATGACAACACCTCAAAACATTTTATCTGAGGTTTATTGTCTTACTATGTTTCTATAACATGTATCTCTTCTGATATTAGTCATGAAAGTTGGTATTAAGGAAACGGGAACCTTCCTTCTTATGCTCAAACCAGTCCACTTTGTAAATTCTGCATAGATACAGATACATTTCCATCTGCTTTTGGCTTTTTTGTTGTCAGTCACATATGCTCTGAGAAATACTTCTTATATTTTAGCACTAGACCCGAACAGATAATTCACGGTGAATAATTTATTTGAACAAATTTAGACTTTTGTGTTTGCTAGTTGTCCATGAGCTGCTTTTGATTTTCTTTAATTTATTCATTATTCAAAAGTATTTACTCAATAACTTCTATGAATAACTTAATGAGCGAAGCTTTGTTTGTGAACAGTTTGTCATGAGTACTAGGAGCTTGGTGCTGTTGCTCAGGTTTTTTAGGTATTGAGGCCATATATCTTTTTTTTACTTCTTGACTGGGCGAATAAACAGAAGCTGTCTTATGTGAATACCTACATTCAAAATTTCAAGATTTGCTTTTCATAACAGGTCGTAGCCAGTTATAATGTGCTGCAACTGTGTGCAACCCTAAAATAAACCTTTCATTTCCATACTTCCAGGACTGCAAATAGGTCGTTCCCTTCCAAAAGGGATTTAGTTTATTTTACAGGTGGGTCTAGATGAAGAGGTTTTTTTAGGTAGCCAGCCTGCATTTGCTAGATATCTGCTCTTTGACTCCACAGTTGGAAGAAGAAAAAATCCAATAACTATCAGTTGTTTTATATAAGGGTACTATCGCTGTTTGTTAGAACAAAGCTACTGCATTGACAATTATTTAAAAAACTTTCTTCTTTTAACATTGATGCCAGCTTTGTGTTTTAAAATATAGCCTTAATGTTGTGTCTATGAAAAGTTTAGTATTTGACAACAAAACATCTTAAGCACAGGTTTCCTCTCAGAAAATTGGAGCAGATTTATAGGAAATAAACAATACCCCTTTTGTTATTTATTTATGAATTACAATATCAAAAACTTTAGTCAAAAAATATTAAAAATGGATGATCATAGGAATCTTCAGAATTCAGAGAATCTGATAAAACAAATGGAATAATTTAATGATGAAATTGTTTATTTGTATTTTAAAGCTGATGTTAATTTTTGTTTCTTTTAGTAAATGTTACAGAGGCTTTCTCTGTAATTATTTTAATTAGATGCATTAAATCTTTCTGAGACATTCAATGCAGAAAACTAAACAGAAAAAGCACAGTTGTTTTATGACTTTTAATGTTGTTTAAAGCACAGTAAGCATGATCTTATTTTGAATTTTTGTTCATCACAGCACTTGTGTAAGATAGATTGATGAAAATACACTAAGGAAGATATATTTATCTCCCTTTATATTCCTTTGGAAATGTCATTTATATAGCACCAAAATGCTATGTTTTAGTAGGGCTGCTGCATATTTGACATGTAACTGACAGATGATGTCTAAGCATTGTGCCAGGCTATTAAAGATGCCACAGAATGCACAAATGTATCAGTACGTGAGGGAGAAAGCTGGTGAAATTTTGGAAAAACAAATCTAATATCACTGGGTGAAAGCCACGAGTGGAGTTATTGAATTAAATAAAGGAGAGAAGATGCATCAGTAGCAAGGTGGTATCATTAACTCTATGGCATAGTGTATCAGGCCTGCGGTAACAAAATAAAATGGGGAGAAAAGGAACCCAGCAACTAAATATGGGTAGTGCAGAGTAAAATAGCCTATTTCATGTGCTTGTGCATGTCTGATTCTAATCAGAGAGCGACAATTTTTTTTTTGTTTGAACATTCAAGTGGGATTTAAGAGAGAAGAATTCAGATCACTCGTCTACATGAGGGGATTCTCATTTCCCATCTCCCACTAGTTTTCAATACATCTTGAACTTCAATCCCCTAGAAATTCCCACTGAAAGTGCAGATCCCTACATAAGAAATTTGAGTCCTTCGGTATTGTGTTGCTAGGGTTTTTTTTAAGTATATGTGTAAGATCTCTCAAAGAGTCCACAAACCCTTTTCCCCTCCCAGGGCTTCATGGACTGTGAGGTGGTAACTACCATATCCCAACTGCCAGAATACACAAATTTTTTTAAACAGAGGATAATCTGAGCTTTTATTGTAGAGTTTACTTAAATGAGTGAAAAGAAACAGCCATTAAAGGGGCTAGCGAGAGGCAAAAAGAGACCCAATGGCTGAATATGAGCAGGGTTCAGCATAAAATGAAGAAAAGCTTATCTAGCTGATAGTTCATATATGTTTATACTTTCCTCACTCACTAAAATTTATACAAGAGTCTGGAACGTGAGAGAAAAATGTGTCTGGATGGTAAAATAATTTATCTCCCATTTATATTCTTGGGTCTTTCTTGTTGGCTATCTATATTACAGAAATGTTTGTCCACACTTGCGCTTTCTGTTGTAATGAAGTAGTCCCCTTTGAAACAGAGCCTAAATGTGGTTCTGGGAACAGTTCACCCCATGGACCCCTCCTGTTAATAGATATAGACATGACCACACATGTCTTAGTGCCCACTGGTCTAGCCTGCCCCAGCAAGATTTCCATCCCCATGAGCTTTCATGCCCCGCGTATGCACAGTCATGTGCCATTAAAGAACTACTTTGGTAGTTGTCTCACTTCTCTTCTAATAGTCTAACTCAAAAATCAATCATACTAACCTAACTATGTATTATAGCCAAAGGGATGTTCCATAGGACCTAGAGGAGTCTTGGAGCTGAACAACGTGACTATATGTCTCCAGAGTAGGGTGGATGTGACCACCTGTGCAACATGTCCCAGGGGCTGGACACTACTCGCAGGAGTTAACGCATTTATCCCTGTGGTTATAGCATGCAGACCACAACCTTCTGGCTGCCGATCTCCTAGTCTCATTTGATAGAGCACCTTAGTGCTTGAGTTTGGGATGGGGATTTGAAGCCACATTTGATAGCCACTAAGGGGCTTTGCTTGACAACATCTTAAATACAGTTTGGGGTAAATGGCCTGCTTAAACGTGTCACAGGGATATGAAGAGCAAATCAGGAATTAAACCAGAATAGTCCAAGATGCAAAAAACCACTTCAGCTATGGGACAGTCTCTTAACTTTGAAAAAGTGACACATTGCAATGAACTGATGGACAAATTTACACCCGAGCACACTTTGCTCAATGGAGCTGCTCAGCTGCAGCTCAACATCGTCCAGCCCGTGTCCTTGACCCTGTCCCTTCAACTCAATAGCTTTTACTTCTTCAGCAGTGAGCAGGGAGTGAGAAATGAAAGGATATGACATTCATTACCATAGCTACTGTGGAGAATTCAAAGCTACTGTTGGAAACTGTAATAGTGACCAAACTATGGGCCTCTTCAGCTTCTGTATGGTGTTCCCCAATGAACACAATGACTTAGCCACTTACATCACATGCAATGAATGCTGGGTTTTGTATTTCTCTCATTTGTTCTCTGTCATGTCAATGTTCTGGTGGCTGCCGCACACCTCAGAGTGGAACAGGTGTACCTGTGAGTCACAGCACAGTATCCACCTTACCTTTGGATTACATCTCTTGGTCCGTGTGTGTTCTGCACTACTACCTACAAATGTTACTCTCAGAACTGTTTTAATTGGTGTATCTATTCTATTGGTTTTCCTCATTTAAGTTTGGTCTTTACAAACATTTTACAAAGAACTCATGTTGGAGGGCATGTCTTGCAGAAGTAATGGATGTGATTGACAGTAGAGAGGACTATAAAGGTAGAGAGGATGGTGATAACCACTGTATTCAATCATGTGTATATGTACACAAAAGCTCTCAAGCAGGATTTGTTGATATTTTACCCAGGTTTTAGTTTGAATGTTAATATAACTTCCAGTAACACTTGCTTGTATTTTTCTCTTGTGATCTCATCTGCTTGGTTTTGCATTGATCCATTTTGGTTTGCGTTTAGCTTTATATTCCTCCCCACCTCCCCTCCCGGCTTGCTGTGCTTTTGTTTTTCTTGTGATATCATAGCAGCAATACGGTAAAGCCCCATAAAGATCTTCGCACTTCAATTCAATTTGGCTCACATGTATTGCTCTGTTTTTTCTTGAAATTGTATTGCCATTTCCAGAAATGACATGGCAATATTTCACTTGAGTTCACTTGCCATTTTAAGTGGACCTTCATGGATTTGCATTAATTACATGAAACCATACCTAATAGAACTACAGTGTGGAGAAAGCTAAAATGAAATTAGTTTAGCTCATTGTCTGCCGTGCACTGCATTGGCAGAGAAAATAAAATTGTAGATTGCTATAACATCTATAAAAACAACCTGCAGGATCAGTCCTACCCTATCCGCGAAATCTGTGCATGCTAATATGCAAGCTACAAATATAAAGTTACTCTACGCATCTGAGGAAAAATTAAAGTTGGTGAAAAGAATAAAAAAGCTACGTGCAAGGATTTCAAAACTATTTTGCCATTTTCTCAAAACATATCTTGCTCTGTTTTTCTTCAGCAAGCAACAAATGAACTTCTGAAGATCTCTGACTAAACCGTTTTGCAATGCTTTAAAAATTTCAAAAATTGGTATATTGAAATAAGATACAAACAAACAGAAAACCCCATCAACTGTCTGTGATTCATATTTCTGAGCAGACAGCAGCATTGCACAACAGCTTGAGATTGGAAATGAGAGGGATCCTACATCCAGATGAAACTTCATGGGGATTTCAGGCAGAATATAATTATTTCATATAATTATATTATATACGAGAAGAATATAATTATGCAAAGCTGGAATTTTGTCAGGACACTGTGGTGAGCACCTATGCTTTGTGAAAAGCTTATGGGGATTTTTAATTACAATAAGTGGTCAGAATCTTAGTTTGATGTCTCAGCCAAGAGATGAATTGATACTGTGCTACCAGACTCTCAGTACATGCCCGGGTAGTATGAAAATAACAGAACCATTAGACAGCTTGACTCACCTTGTAGTGATGGCAGAATGGGCTGTATCTGAAATCTGGAACAATGATTAAAAATACTGTTGCTATTCCACAGAAGAACAGTGATTATGAGGGATGTAACTCTGTATTCAAGATTCTTTCATTCTGGGGAAAGATATGCATCTGCTAAACATGCAGATATGTTATCTGTTCACTTCAGAAACACTTAAACAACTGAGCATCTATCCTTAAAAATTACCACAGAATGGAATAACTTTTAAGAAGTTATCACGCTATGGAATGAGTCTTATGATATGAACTCATTATGAGTTGTAGAGCCTTCAATCAGCAGAGTGGATATTACACTGGATAGCTGAATACCCAAAAGTTTCTTAACTGGTTCAGTATTATCTGTCTAATCTATCTATCTTCTCATGTCACACCCAGCTCTACTGTATCTGAATGTCTTCCAAGTCTCTCTGGGGCAACAATATTTTTTTTCATTATTTTGGGTAATGTAATATAAACTGGAGGCTACAGTATCATTATTTTATTGCTACCCCTGAGATATTTTTGTCAGATGTTAATTCATAATGTTGCAAAGTTCTTTCAAAAGAAAAGAAATTAGAGTTGATACTTTGGGAAAACAAATTTTCGGTGCTCATTAGCAGCTTTTTAACTTTTCTATGTGGGTTGTATTAGATATTTCCAAAAACACTTTAAAGGGTTACTAAGATTCCTACCTTAGACTTTCTAGTTGTTGGTTGGTGTTTTTTTTTTTCAACTTGGTGATGCTTATGTCTTGACTAAGATCCTGGACTGAGCAATGGGTATCTGATTCAAAGTTCTGACTGATGCAGATTTCATTTTTTTAAGGGCCCATAAGGTAATATTCCACTGAGTTTGCATTAGGTTTGTAAAGTGATGATAACTGTCTGCCTCACAGTTTAAAGCACACACAGTCCTGTCAGAGAGGTGCCTAAATAGGATTATGAATTGGAGTGCCTTCTGTATTTTTTGAGATGTTGGAAGGAGAAAGAACAAGGTAAGTAGAACTGACTGAGTTGCTCTCCTGATTTTACTGTAGCTAACATACGCAGATGCATATAACAGGTAATAAAATGCGTTTGTCCATAGGCTCTCAACATGAGGCACCCTGATTGCCAGAAACTTAAACTCATGCAAAAATATGATCCATATACAAAAAGTCAACTTAACTTTAGCAGAGCTGCTACTGGCTTCACTGTAATTAAGTGCTAATCGTAGGGGTGTGCTGTTTTGCAAGGCAGTAAACTGGTTTCCTGAGCGGATAAACTGGGAGGTCAAAGGCCGTGGAGTTGGCTCCGTCAGGGGACCAGGATCACTGCCGAGAAAAGCAGCACACCTGTCCTGTTATTGTGATTATGGGACAAATGTGAATAAAGCCAGTAGAACAAAGTAACTTGAAAGTCTGGAAAATTTATTGACATAATTGTAAAGAGTGGCATATCGTACGCACAATGAGCAGGGAGCCGGGCTCTGCTGGGTCCCACGGGACAGTGCTCCGCTCTCCGACCTCAAGCAGACGAAGGAGAGCTGCTCACAGGGCTGCGGGGCCACTGCCTCTCAGCACGACCTGGGGAAAGCCGCTCGGGCTTCCCAAGGTTATGTTTTCCGAGCTATAAAATGAGGATATTGGTTAGTAAACTTCACAGAGGGGTTTCCAAGTGCGAATAACAAATTACATATAGCTCTTCAGTATAATAGGATGGAGAGTTTAATCTATAGTAAATAAAAATGGCATCTGTTCCACATGTTTCAGCAAACAGCACTGTGCATAAGAATTTCGAGAATGGATGTACTTAAAATCAAGAAAAAAGCCAAAAAGTTTCATGAAAAAAGGAGGAAAGAACTCTTTGAGAGTAAGTTAAAATGACTGTGCTTTATTCATTGGCTTGGAAAGAAGGGAAAAGAGAGAGGTGGTGTTATTTTTATCACCAGAACAGCACATTTATCAGTAAGTAATTGGACTGTTAGTAAGCACTGGTAGGGAACATCCATCCCAGCATGAAACGCTGGGACCTAACACAGGGAGAAATACGGATGTATTGTTTCTGCATCATGGAATCCAAATTTCTAAGGCTCATTTCTATGGCAGGTAGACTCACATAGTTTGAAAACCAGGTCATTTTTTGATCTAGCAAGAATTTTATATGAGCAAAGAAAAAGTAGATTCTCCATCAAACACCAAAAACAAGGGGAAATAAAAACCAAACCCAAAAGCTGATATTTCAGCACAATTATATTAGCATTCACAATATCCCTGACATATGGAGAAATGAGTTTGTGGAACTTCCTGTCACAGGAATGAGTGAAACAATGAATTTAGTTATTTTGCAAAGGCTGAGATGCTTCTAATCGTAAGCAAAAATATGCATATGCATAACTTCATATGCAGATGTTTGTTCCAGCAGCACATACTGTTAAAGCCTTTAGGGATATATCTGGGGGAATAAGAAAGGGGGAGTTGTTGGGGGTCTAAATGAATGTACCTCTCCCCCATTAGCCCTCGCACTTGTCACAAGACACTTCACAAAACCCAGCAGCCTTCTCACATCCCTATGGCACAAAGCTCCTGCAGCTGGCCACCGAGTAAATTGGAAAGGCAGAGAAGACCCCTCCTGCCTGCACAACTTATTCAAAAAATGACATTTCCCCTGCCTCCTACACTGCAGAATCTGATAGCTATGCTGTTAGTGAAGCACATACCGCAGAAGCTGGATTTAAGGTCTGATCCGACCTCGCAGTCCCGGCAGTTTACATAAACGATGACTGTTAGCCTGCAGTGCTCTCCCTGTGTGTCTTCAAGGTGATGAGATGACCATTTTTCTCATATATATGGTATGAACCTTACCAATGTGTAAGTACCTGATGAAGGGATTAAAGAAGATGGAGCCAGGCCTTCCTCAGTGGTGCCCATTGACAAGAGTCAATGCGCACAAATGGAAGTGTAAGAAACTCCATTTAAACATAACAGATTTTTTTACTGGGAGGGTGGTCAAATCTTGGAACAGGAACAGAGAGTATGTGGAGGATATTTTCAATAACCTCCTTCAATAAATTCAAAACCCCACTGGACAGAGCCTTGAGCACCCTGCTCTCGCTGACCCTGCTCTGCACAGCGGGGCTGGACTATACGGTCACCAGAGATGCCTTCCAATTTAAATTGTTCTACGAGTCTGTGAAAATATTAATCAACTTTAAGACCATCGTGACGATTGTTCTGTCTGAGTAATCCACCTGTATCTCTGCTGACAAAGAAAATAAACTGTATGACTTTCACATCCCCTAGAAAGAGTATACAGTACTAATGGAAGACAGCAGAATTGACTTGTAATTAGATTTTTTAAAATCTCGATGTTGCTGATTTTCAATGGTGCAGAACTAATTTATGTACAATGACTTTGCACTCACATTCATCACTGCAATAATACTATGTGGTTACTATAGAAGGCTTTTTATTTATAGACCTCTAGGGACATTACAGATGCGCTATGCAGTTACACCTGATTTCATACAATCCTAGAAAATCACACTGGAAAGGAATTTAATCCCAAAGCAAATTAGCCTAATCTGTTAGATAAAACACTTAAGGATCTCCAAAATGGAGACTACAAGACTTCCCCAGGCAATCAGCTAACATACTTGGAGGAAGCTTTCCCTTACAGCAAAAGTGAATCCTGCTTCCTGTAATTCTTATTTTATCTACCCTGGCCATGAAAAATAGGCTCTTTTCAACAGCCTTTTATGTACTTGAAAGGTTGATGTCTCTTTTCTTGACTGAACAAGGCCATGTTTTCTAGATCTGTGGTCACTCTCACTGACCATACCTGGACTCTTTCCAGTTAGCCCGCATCTTTCTTTAGTTTATACAAATGACATAACAGAAAGGTCTGGCTTTAAAGGTGGAGTTCCTGCACACACAGGGTTTTTTTTGGGAGTTGGGGGAACAAACCAGGAACAATGCTGGCTTTTGGAACAAAACCAATCTTTAAAAAATATTGTAAAAAATGTCTTAGAGGGAAAAAAAAAATAATCCAAAAATATCCTAAAGCTCTCCAATCCTTGTTCTCAGAGCAAGTATTTCTGGTGGCTTAAGACACTACTACTCTTCTGCCAGAGAGTTTTGCCTGAGTAGCAGTGTTAGATATATTCACAGAAATTAAATCCGGATTATGTTGCACTTCTAATTTAACCTGTTGTATAAAACCACTGCATCAAGCCCAAGAGTTGCTGGTTGAGCTAGGCATATCTTTTAGAAAGACAGCCAATCTTGATTTAAAGGCTGCCAACGATAAGGAATAAACCAGATCCCTAGATAAGTTATTCCAATGGTTAATTACCCAACCTAATTGCTAGTTTGAATTTGTCCAGCTAAAGCTTCTAGTCATTGGATACTGTTATGCTTTTGTTTACTAAACAAAAGATCCCTCTACTATCAGGAATATTTCTTCAGCTGCTCACTGTAAAGCAGCTGTCTCAGACATTGGCTCACTTCCGTAACCCTCTTCTGTAGCCTTTCCAACATGCCAATATTTTATTTAGTGTGCTTAGTGTTTGTTTATTTATTTAGGATACCAGAACCACTGGGGTTCAATAATCATGTAGTGATGCACACAAAGGTGATTACAACAGCCAAAACTCTTGAAGCTATTTCATAGTGATCCAGATCAGATTTTTATTGCTTGGGACCCACTCTATAAGGATTTCTCCAATTTTATGCAGAATGTCCCTTGCACTAATGTCTTCCTTCTTCATCGAGCAGCAAAGCAGGTGAGGGGGTTGAGCAAGTGACTTGACAGCTCAATTCCATTTCTAAAGAGTGACTGAAGCAACTTAATCTGTTGACTTGTTTTTTTGAGTGAGTTAGTTGCTTCTTAAAGTGGTGTTTTGCACTTTTAAGTGTCTTGAAAAATGTCTGTCTGTTCTTAGCCGTAAGAAAGGTGAACAGAGCTGTAGCCATCTGTCCCCACCATGGTGTGGGGAGGTCCCATTTAAAATCTGCAACTACAGTTTGTCCTCTGGTAGCGTTACTGAGTCATGTCTTCTTCATGAGCTTGTTTTGTGTCTGGTTTCCCTGGAAACTTTGAGCATAAACAGAAGGTGTAGGTCTTTTGTCTACTGAGAATTTCTTGATATTTGGCAGATTGGACAAGTAGCTATTGCACATGTGCAGACCAATTCAAACATGCATGTGCAGTGAGCTGGATTTATCCTGGATATGTTGAATTTAACAGCAAAGGCACTGCAAGTGTGACATTTACCAGACGCATCTAGTCCCTGTATCCGTGTTGTAGAGCCAGTCTGCTTATGCACAGTTAATTTACCACACCTAGAATGTAGCTAACATGCTACATGTTTTAAGGTCACTTGAGTCCTGCGTGTTATGTGTGTCCTGAGCACACTGGGCATTGGCATTGTGTGAACGGGTGCAACTCCCTCTTTGCCCAATGGATGCATTGATAGCCACTGTCGTGGGACTTACACACTGATCAAAAATACACAATTAATCGATTTCATTTTGAGCAAATTCCTTAAAGAAAGAGTAAGTATATCTTGCCTTGTGATTTTAATTTAAACTGATTGATCTAGAATACTAGAATATATTTTATCTCCAAGGTACTATTGTCTTCCTTTTGATTAATTTTTCAGAGTTTTAAGGCAGCATATTAGTGGAAACACATAGTGTTAGCACTGAAAGTCTTTCCACCTCTACTTTTTTTTTTTACTTAGTTGTGCCTTTTCACTGTAAAATGAGAGGAAATCTATTAATGTTGGCTAATTAACAAGATATTCCACAAGCCCTGAATTTTTTAATTCTGCAAGTTCCATACCATTGAACCCAAAACAGAATACAGACGTTTAAATTGGCTATAAACACTTTCTCAGACATTTTTTATTGCTCTTTTAGTGTTTGTAGGTGTTAAAAGTCAAAGTGAGAAAAGCAGTAGATAAGATCACCTAGTCCTTTTTTTGTTATTATCATTCTTTAAGGCTATGTTAGATAGCACTTCCTTCTAGCAAAGAGAAAAGAATGGGACCATCATTACAAATCCTATCACATAAAACAAGGAAAGGAAAGAATCCAAGCAATGTTGAGAGCAGGCCATATGATGATAAGCATCTTCACTATCTGTGCCATACATAGTTTGCCTCTAAAATTACTTTGATCTAATACACAGCCTTTGATCTAAAGAAATTAACCATCTTCCCTTCTCTTGGTGAGATGAAGGTGAGACCATATAGCCAGCTTTAGTGGCAGGATACTTTATTAGCTTGGTTCACTTCCCGTTTTGCTCCCAGAAGATCCATGTGTGTGTGTTCCTTCGCCCTTGGTCTGTTTTCGGGCAGCCAAATGTCTCCTTTCCAGAGAAGCAGCCAGTTCACTCCAAGGTCTGCTCCAGGCAGAGTATTCAAACCATGCTTAGTCTGGGTCCCCTGACTCCAACGGTGTAGAGCACTCTAATGTCTTTCTGTCCTTGTGTCCTGCAACATGCATCCTTGGCGTCAAAATTACTACATGAATGGCTACAGCAGAACTTTGTCATTATTTCAGGCACTTAGAACTGCAAAAGCCCATAAAATTACGAATTGTATTTCAAGACCAGATGGGGATTATGCCATACGTTATAGTTCCGGCACTTAGTAGCGTGGCTATGAGGCAGAGCACACCAACTGAGCGGGGAGCCAGGACTCAGCGTGTAGACACAGGTAGCTGCCAGCACCATCAGTGGCCAACACAAAGTACATCAAAACAAACAAATTAAAAAATGAAATCCACCCTTTTACATATATGTATTTGACTGGGTTTACACATTTATATTTTCACATATGTGTGTGTGCATGTGTGTGACTTCTGGGGTGGATTTTCCCATTTAAAAGTTTTTCTTCTGTCGCCAGCTACAACGTTTGGAGCAGGACTGTACCACCACAGCACTGCATGGGGTTAATGCTTCTATAGAGCTCATGGCTCACAGTGTGCATTTCCTCGTCTCTCCTACTCAGAGATTCTACTGCTTTTGATCTTATAAGTACTGTTTGTTTAGCTCAAAGAGTAAAAGCTTTCACTTTTTACATTTTCTAGTCTCTCCCTGCCTTCCGAATCATAATGACTGTTCACTCTTTTATAGTCTCTTCTTCTAGCTGATGTCAAAGTGCAAAACAACAAATATATTTGACTACCTGATAACACAGTGGGTTGGTCCCGGGATGTGTAACTCTATCTATTTAATTAGGCAGCAATCAATCTGAATATGTTCAATATATTCTCTCATCATCGTAGCATTTGTAGCAGCGAGTGTGTTATCCAGCTGGTTGTCATTCCCCAGTTCAAAGTGAATGGGAGATCATAGGACATAGATGTAGCTGACAGTTTTAAACCAGACCTCAGACAGAAAGGAAGATCTTTTAAAGAGAATTATCTGATTACTCTCTGAGAATAAGTGAAAGGTTATTAGCAAACACATATTGCCAAATTTTCTGATTCAGGGCTGCCTGTGTACAGTGGCTTGCGTATGGATTTCATCAGATGATAATTGGACATTCATAATCGCATGTCCTGACAACATGCAAATTTCCAGGCAAGTTACACATTCAAAACCTAGATTATGGACTGGTTTAATTTCTACTGCCATTCTGAACAGGAAAGCTTATATATGAAAGTCAGTCCTGAAACCTTTTTCTATCAAAGAAAGAGTAGAATGTTTTTTATTACATTTTTATATGAACCAGAAAGAAAAATTAAACAGGCATGAACAGGTTCTTAAATAGAGCAGCTAACGAAATGAAGAAAAAGTAGTCATTCTTCTAAGCTCTATTGGTTAGTTTAACACTGTATGAACGTAGATGTTTGCTCACTTAGTTAACTTCATTATTCGGTATATCTTGTCAAGCCATGAATGTTTTCAGTTTTCTGCTTGGGGACCTAAAACCATGCCCAAATAAAATTCCCACTGAAGTCCATAGTAACTTTTTCAAAACAAAAACTGTGGAACTTGGCAAGAGAATAGGAAATATAGATCATGGTTTTTTCTTCTTTTTGTTTAAGTAAAAGGATGCTTTTTAAATGGATTTCAGGTATGTGTTTTGTAGATTAAATCTATGTAAGTATTTTAGAAATGGCTTCCATTAACAAACAGCTGCTCTCCATACAAATAATGAAATGGTAATGCTAAAGTGTCCTGATAGGACCTCATCTGGAATACTTTCACAGTTCTGAACATCCTCCTGTACAAAAGATAAACCAAAACCGGACATGGTGTAGAAGGAGTAACTTAATGGATGATAATACTAAAACGCCTTTGTCTTGTTTTACCTGGTAAAGCAAAAGTTGAAAAAAGAGCTATAAATAGATGAAAAGTATAATACCAGACCTGGTAAACGATTGCTTAAACTAAAGGACAAGTACAAACCAAACAGGAATAGACCAGCCTTGAATAAACGAAGAATGAAAATTAGAATATGTTTTTGGATCAGAAGAGAGATAAGATTTTCATTCACCTGCCCAATGAGAGTGGTAGCACATGGCCAGGCCTCCTGCTGTCCCGTGGCAAAACACATGGGCAACATCAGTGGAGTAATGTACTTCTTCCACACTATCTATCTAACCTATGCGCTCTTAAAACAGTATGGTTGAAATAAGACTTCAGCCCTGAAAACACTGAAAATCTCAACAATTTCTTTGGCTATTCATAAAATACTTTTGTTTAAACCACAACATCATCGATAAAATACTAGTACCCCAAACTTTCTTTACCTGAGGACTATGCTGACATCAGTCCAGAAACCCAAAGACTGCCTCCAACTTGACTGAAATAAACTGTGGTTGTATTAATGTAGATGTAGAACTAGTCTACAGGTCTGGTGGTGATATATGTGCTGATCTCAAATAGCAAGAATGTGGTATTGCATTATCTCTATATCCCTATATACCTGAATGTTATTGGAGTATATGACCAGTGACATATCACCAAAACCTTCACCAAAATCTCTGGGTTTGCTGTGTTCACATGAAAATAACTGTATCCCAAACTAGCAGCTGGAAGATGTAGCAACTAGAAGATGTGGTGCCAATATTTCTTTTCATTTTTTGTTTTGCCAAATATATTTGGGTTTTATATTTATAGAGACTTTATTGTTGTCTGCTTAGTGCACTTTGATTACTTTGAGTTCCTAACCTAGCTCAGATACCTTTATCATCTTTCAGACCTGAAAAATTACTACAAAAGTCTGTCTCTTGTATAATCACAACATAAAGTATATTTTTATGTTTAATATAAGGAAATTATGCATTGAAAGGTAAAGCAACATATAATTAATAGCAAACCTGGCTAATGATAGCTAAAATACATCAAAGCATCCTCCAGCCCATTGGCTAGTATACATGCTTTTTGGCAAACTACTAACTTCCAAGCAAATGAAGTTCTTTTCTAACTAAGGATCTCTTAAAGTTTTATAGGGAGACGCTGATTGAAGCTTTGATTCATTAATAAAATGATAGATACATGTCATTAACTCATGCAGTTGATGCATAAGTTGATACATGATCTTTCTATAGTATTTTACTTTATGACTGCTGAAAACGTGATACTCCTATATATATTTAAATACGACCATTGTTATGGTAATTATGTTTTTGTCATGTATTTGGCACTGAGGCTGGGGGCTAATGTAACAAAAGGAGGCCCTTTTTGGGAGTTACCTTGGCTGTTGATTTCCTAGATGCTGTTTTCATCAGTTTATTTTACTCATCTAACAGAAGCAAAATGAAGGCTTAGATGCTTTGCATGTAAGTTTTATGCATCTGTGGATGTTTATGGCCAAAAAACATTGCAAGGACTATTCTAACTTTCTGCATAACACATTATATTGACTTCAGTGAAGAGAATCGCTAGGGTCCGTTACCTAAGTAAGTTCTACCAAATGAAGTTATATGGAGCTGAATTACAGCTTATCGAGCCTAGAATTAGCTTGGGGTCTTCAATGAAATCACAGCGAGTTTGCTATGACGAAACGTCTGCACATCTTCCTACTTTCAAAACCTTCACTATTCAGTTGACTTTGTAGAACTGAATCTGCATGAGAAAATTATATTGAGAAAGTAATTACTGGGATAGCTATATATAGGCTTTGAGAAAGACCTTGCACAGGTCTTAATTTGTTTATAAAGTTCTCTCCTGACTCCTGTCTGTGTTGTGGTTAATTGCTAAGTGAGTCATCAGGATGAAGCTGCCATTTTTTGTCCTATTATCAAATGTTTTGAAGATGGCTGTGCTGTCCCCTCTAACTCACTGGGTCTTTCTTGCATATTGATTGTTTATCTCATCTCATGTGGATTCAATGACATCATGTTTCCTTGGCCTTGAGGGTTGGGCCCAAACTGAGCACAGCAGAATTACAGGGTTTCAAGAAGCCCTCTGTTCAAAGTGTCCTCACAGCTGTGAGTCAACTTTCCTTCATTGATGCTGTATTTTCATAGCATTGTTCAGCTCTGATGATGAGAAGCCAGTTGCACAATTAAGATAGATGCAGTCTTTTTTCCCTGCTTACTAATCTCAAGAAGCTGTTGTGCTTTATGTTTCATCTAGCAAGAAGTGTAAGGTGGAGCTTTAAGATGAGAACGTGTTCAGACCCATTTTCTGGTGGAGTTCTTTCAGATGGCTCTGAAATCATATATGGCCATCATCCATCATTAATAGCTAGTTGAACTATTATAGCAACTCAGTTCTTCATCAACTGAGTAGCGTTTCGGTTACGTGCTTATACTGAAGCACAGATGGAAAGAGGGAAAAAAATTCTAGTTCAACATGAAGATAATTCACAATCTCATATTCTGTATATTTGAAACTCTACACAATATTCACATCTTCTGCTCAGAAAATACGCTCATCTCCCTGATGATAGAGTTATTTCTCTGTATTCTGTATGCCCCTTGTTCATCACTATCATTATGCATTACTATATCCTCATTTTTACACCTACTCAATCAGAAGCACTTAGTTCTGCATTTCTGATCAGCTGTCTCCTACTGCCCTGTAAGTGTTGCAGTAAAAGATCATTTTGAAGGGATGGCAACATGTCATAAGAACTCTTTATTTTTCTCTAATTCAGAAAAAATGCAAATAAATAGAAATAAGAATTAGTTGCTGTCTGACTTCACTCTAAACACACTTTCACTTGGAAAGTATTACAGCGACTAATTTCTTTGCAGATCTTCTGAAGATATTCCTATTACTTCTGAAAAAAAGGCAAATCTTGGTGCCTTTGAAAAGTAAAGCAATCACTTGTCATTTGCACAGGTCTAAATCTGGTGTCACAGGCAGACACTGATTTTAGTTTTCCATCATACCCCAACCTGGAAATGGTAGTGTTTCAGGAGCTGATTCATGAGCAAATCAAAGAGCCTGGCCCTACAGGCAGCGACATCCGTCAGAGAGGTCAGGCAGGGAACTTCACCTTGTTTGATAATAATCAATGTGCCATTCTGAAAATAGTGCTGTCTAAACGTTTGATTTCTACAATGGTGAAATTAAGAATTGAAAATGAATTCTGTCTTTTGTGGTTGATAAGAGGGTTGATACAGCATGCCGGAGTGACAGATAGGAGCTCTAGACCTGCAGTAAGGAAATTAAAAAAAGAAAGAGGGTACAGGACAGGTTATTAAAGACAGTCCTTTGAACCTCAGTGCGTGGGACATGTCAGAGGCAGGGAAAAAAGAAGAAGATGCAGGGCAGAGGACAAGACACACACTTGATGCCTACAGAGATCTGGGATAGTGCAGAAGCCCACAGCAGAGTCTGGAAGGGGAGCCATAACTTACCTGGTAGGAGAAGCGGTAGTTGGGAAAGGGGAAGAAGGAACAGCCGTGGCTTCCTGTTGAGGGCATGTGGGAAACTGATCCCATCCCAAAGCAACTCATAATGACTTCCATAAGCTACCTTAGCTTCAACCTTCCCCTACATAAAAGGGACAGGTGGTGTATGCTGCCTACCACAAGTGGTTTTTCTCATTGGGTTTGGTTGGGATTTTTTAGTACACTTTTTTTAAATACACTACTTTTTTTCTAAAGCTAGCAAAAAATGGATGTCTCTGTTCATGTAAGATTTCAGAACACCAACATCTGTTTTCTTTCTAAATCAGCAGAAATGCAAAATTATGCTGACATTTTCCACATACAAGAATTTCAGTAAAATAAACTACTTTTTTTGAAAATTAAAAGGGATTAAAAATTAAAAAAAAAAACTAGGAAGAAAATAGGCAGATAACCAGGTGACCAGGCCAAGAAACTGGCTGCCCAAAGACTGAGCCAGGCCGTAACAAGAGCCTGCTTACTGTCAGAAGATTTCACGAAACTACTGTGTCTCACTAACTGTTTCAATCCCAATAAATGAATGTTTTCTGACAGTAAACTGATCCACTGGAAAATTTTCTCAATAAATTGAGAGTACGCACATGTGTGCAAGAGTGAGCTTGCATGTATTTCTGCAAAGGTGTCAGTTACTTATGTCCACTCCCACTGAATCCAGCTCTGCTGTCTTCCTGCCGGCTGGCGGAACATGTGGTACTGGATAAGCATCACTGGTAGTGATGATATAAAATAAACAATAGGTACACCAAATAAATAATCTGCATTGGATTAATATTAGTAGGGACAATATTTTCATAAACTCCATGTGCAGAGATACTTTCCTGCCCATCCTCCCCCTCTTGAATTCATGTCATTTCCACAAATAGAGTTAAAAAATGTTCACTTGAGAAACAGATTGTGCCCGCCTACCCTCTCTGCAGCTGCTGCCAGGTGGCAGTTTTTAGTTGCATCAAAAGAGTTGTAGCCTGTGAGCTTTGTGAGTCCTTTCAGTTTAGAGAGAATTCAATAGAGCAACTGAAAACTACATAAGGAGGCGCAAGAGACCTCCCCAGGAAAGCAAACACCAAGTGTCTTCACTGAAAACAAGATTTTTTTTGGTTTTCGTTACTACAGTTACTCTGGTCATTAGAGTCACTTACTCATTGCTGCACAGAGGCAATGCTGGCTGCCCACTCAGGGAGACTATTGGATGTATCTTTTTGCCTCCAAAGTCTGTGGAATCCCTTCCTTGAGCTTCCACGTGAGCTAGGCCTGACTTTTTATAAATCACTGCCTCCAACTATTCAACTGTTCTTGTGCTGAGGGACTGAATTATCCAAACAAAAGGTACCACACTGGGATTACAAATGCGTACCTGCTACCCACTATGCCACAAGCTGGAGAGCATGATTGTTAAGTATCAAAGACAGAGAATTTTATGGAGAAGAATGAGTCACAGAAGCAATATGTTCCTTTCTTTCTCACTAAACAAAAGAAGAAAGACGGTGTCAAATTAAATTAAACTATCCCTTCTTCTAAACAATAACATCCATAGGCACTAACCTAGTCAAAAATACCTTTCTGTATGTCCCCTCACTGTCAATGTGATAATACTGCAATGGAAGAAGCCACAAGTGTGACACTTTATAATAAAGTTCATCTATTAAAGAGTGCTAAAAATTTGGAATATAAGACTGTGGCTGTTTTCTGCTGTTCTTTTACATAAATTTGGGATGTCTCCCACTTATTACTATTCCCATGATATTTTCTCTTTCCTGTATAAAAGTAATTTTCTTGTATGTGTATATTTATTAGAAGTGAAATATTTCTTCTGTATCTGATAACCATTAAAAACAGTGTGCAACAATCCCTGACGGTTTGCTCAAGGTTTGCGTATATACTTTTATCATATAAGAGCAAGTGGAAATCCAGAAAAGGATTCGAAATTACAGATGCTGATAGGCTCGGTGCTGTAAAAGATGAAAATACCATTCTGAAATTATAAGACCTGTAGATTCACACCATGCTGAGGTTGTGTTAAAAGACCCATGGATGAATAGTTGTGACACTAACCAATGCTCATCACTGAAGCTACATTTTGCACACTGTTCCTTCGCTTTAGCCTTTATTATGATTATCTAACTTTTTAAGAGACCCCAGACCCATCTTAATTTCCTGCAAACCAGCTTGCTAGGGAAATGTTTCTTCTTTCTGCCTTCAAACATCTACCTCCCCTCAAAGCTTCGAAACAGTTTTATGCAACAACTTATATTTTCAAGCCTACAATGGGCATTGATTCAATCCTGCATCTTCAACCGGTTTTCCACAGCAATGTGTAGGCTGTTGCTGTCCCATTTGTTGATCTATAGCTGTAAAGAGCAGTGATATTTATGTCACACTTTAATTTTCTGAATATCAGTTCTAAAGCAGGCGGGTAAAGATGGAAGGGTTTAAAAGTAGCCTCTCTCTGTATGTGCCTATATACAATCACAACAACATTTGTAATGCCGTTTTACAGATGTAACATAGACAGACTACAGAATGGCAATATAAACCAGGACGTGTTCAAATGATCTAGGGGTCCTAGCAAAGTCATTTGACTGACTGCCCTGTATGCAAAGCATCTGACTCAGCAAGAGACTGCCTTCCCAAATTCCTTTCCCATTAAGAACGGGGTGTGGCAAGGGAAATTAAGGGAAATCGTGTGTGATTACTTTGGTAAAAACGTGTTAGCCATATGAGTTTGGGATGGCAGTATTTTTTGGGTGGCAAAGCAAATGAGTAAGTCATGTTGGTCATCCTGAATATATATCAGCGTGGCTTTTGTACTACATCACACAGGCACTTCTGTATTGTTCCAAATGCAGCAAGAAAACCAGGCCATTTTTTTTTTTTTGAACAAACAATTCTAAAATTCTTTGTTAGTACGGGTTTTCCTCATTAAAAAAATGTTTCACAATATACAAAGAAGGGAAAAAGTTACTTTGAACTTAATATAGTCTTTTTAGACAAAACAGTATTCTCAGTAAGATCCAGATATTTTAAGGTTACCCATTAGTAGAACATCCCTTCTATAGTTCTCCTGCTAGTTTGTCAAGCTAGTGATAATGAAAATGTCATTTTTATTAGTGATGATGATGTGAGAAAAGAAGAACCAAAACTTTTTTCTAAAGTGTAACATTAGTGTATGTAGATTAGCAATTAGAGGGGGAAAATAATTTATAAAAATTTTTAACAAAATACATGGTATAGAAGTTCCTGAGAAGAAATAAAATGGGTAATCCACAATGCCACTGTCCAACCTTTCACAAATTAGGTGCTGCTGTTGAGCAAGAGCACTCAGATAGGTAGCGCTATTCTTCAGACACAATGGAGCTCTTCGCAAGAAGTCAGGTTCTTCTACATAGGAGGAACAGTGCATGCTCGTGTCAGTCCCCGGCAGCGGATTGTATGCTCACAAGCCATGAGAACTCCCTTCTTCGTTCAAAAAGTGTAATGCATTTCTCTCCCCTTGCTTTTGTAAGCACATATGTTTGGGGAAAACACAATGTTCTTTTTCTGAATGGTGGACCAGCAGGCAGTGTGCTCCTGGAGGCGATTCAGGGGTTAAGGAAGGTAACAGAACCTGATTCACCCTTTGAAAAGTGACAGGTTTTGAACTTTGAAAATATCTGTCCTGATTTGTTACGTTGTCTTAGTGATGATCTACTTGAATTAAGTATTCTTGTTTGATTCATGATTGCAATCTTCCTCATTTCTTCCACATACCTTTTTTTTTCCCACCTTCTGTGCAGTTTTTTACATATGGAGTTCACGATGGGAGCCCCATGTGTGGAATAGCTGCAAAGTGGGAGCCAAGAATGAAAAGAAAGAATTAACCATACCTAATATTCTTTTGCTTTGGAAAACCTTTCAGCCTTAATAAGTAGAGAATGTGGCTTTTCCCCTCCCCCTGTTTTGTTTTAATTGGTCTTTTAATAATGCTTAAGGCCAAGAGGAGGGCAGACTCCTTTCTATTCTGATGATAGGGATAAAGGTGCACAGTTTGCACAGAAGTTGTATGTATGGGAGGACTGATGACCCTGAGGAACAATGGGCTGTAACAGGCTACATGAAGACCCGAGGGAACAGTTCCTGCATGGTCAAACAGCAGGAGAAGCCAGTTTCTTGGAAAGGGGAAAGTTGGGACCCACTGCCCACACTCAGGAGTGTTCCTGAGACCCAACAAAGCCCAGGCTTGGTCTATGCACATACATTTACTATTGGCCTTAAAACCTTCTAGACTTTTTAGCAAAAATCTCCTTTCTCACCAACACGCTGGAAGAAAATAAAAAGCCTCTTTCTAGAGAAGTCTGATTATTCTATAGGAGTGAGTCAATGATGACAGTTTATCTATAAGCCTTGAAAAGTGTAGCTTGATTCTAAAAAGTGATTCTCAAAATGGGAATTCTCCTAATTGACAAATCTATTGTCATGGGATAATAACAACTTCTTTTTTTTTTTTTTTGCCAGACAGTAATTTTTATTGTTTCTTTCTTTTTCTGTTTTTGCGAACTGATAGTAGAGTGTGCAACTGTATTCTGTTCCTTCTTGACCATCTTCAGCAGAACTCATGTTGACATCCAGTCAGCTATGTGTGAATAAATTCGCAGAAGATACCAAATTTGCACAAGTGTCATGGAGAACTTTTATTGCTCTGATATGTCCTCCTGTGTGCAGTACAACACACAATTCCTGTAAAATATTCTTCAAGACTTGCATGACAGAGGTATCCAGACTGCAGTCGTCTCCTTGGCAGGCATCTTGTAAGCTTCTCTATACAGATACGTGGTACCCCTCAGGAAGAGACAATTCTAGGCAGCTTTTCAATGAAATTTCTGAAAACATTTCCTGCTTGAAAAACAGACTTCTTCATGAGAAATACATACATTTTATCAAGAACTTAGCAGGCCAAGGCATGTCTTCAGAAATTTCTGATCAAAATGAAAAGAAATGCACCCAATAGTAGTCAATAGCCCAATGTTCAGGACGTTGGCAAGGCCTAGAAGATGCAAATTCAAATATTTTCTCTGCTGAATTCACTGCATGAATAAAATGCATGAACAAAATCCATTCACAGCATTTTTACATGTGCCAGGTGCGTGGTTTTGCTGCCAGACTTTTTTATATAGGTGCTTGGCAGTTTCACATGTTGTACAAGGCAAAACAATTTAAAAAATTCATCAGTCCTGAAGAGAACATGTGACTTGTTGGCTGGACTACTCTAGTTTTTTTCCCAGCAGCCCTTACTCCAGCTAAGCTCTGATATTGGCCCTGTGATAAAACTTGGTAGGAGATGTTACCTCTGCAGTACTAGAGCTGTTTCTCCACCAGCCTCCGCTTAGGACTTAGTTCAAGCCATTTCACTGCGGCCTAATTGATTACTACAAAGTTGGAGGATGTGACAGCCATAAGACCAGACAGATCCTGTTTCACAGATGTAGATTACGTATTCACAGCATAATAGAGCAGCTTAATTAACCTTTCAGAAACTACTGCAAATTAGCTGTCTGACCATTTTACCTCTGCAGGCAGCTAAACTGCAAATCCACTATTTTGTGATTATATTTGCAAATGCCCCTAATGGGCAACATTCACCTTCAACATACAGGAGTGTAGACAAGGGAGAGTAAACAGCGATCCTTTTCTAACAGTTGCTCCATGATCCATCTTCTGCTCCCCCTTGTCATTTGAGTGTCTGCTTTGCTGACACTGCTGGACTTGGAAAATTTCAGTATCCACTTAGCCAAAGGAAAGCTGACAAATATTTCCTGAGGATGTTATGATCATTTGCCACCTAAATGACAAATAAAAAGGACAATACAGACCTTTAATGTTTCCTAATGAAATCTTAAATTGTGAATGGAAATGGAGTCTGACTCCTCCTCCTTCAGAGACATGCCTATGTTTGTTATTTCATTGGTCCTCAGTAACTCCAAACTGCATTTCTCTTTGTGGTGGGTTGAGCCTGGCTGGATGCCAGGTGCCCACCAAGCCGCTCTATCACTCCCTTCCTCAGCTGGACAGGGGAGAGAAAATATAATGAAAAACTCAGGGGTCAAGATAAGGACAGGGAGAGATCATTCACCAATTACCATCACGGGCAAAAGAGACTCAACTTGGGGAAACTAATTTAATTTATTGACAATTAACACCAGAGTAGGATAATGAGAAATAAGAACTAAATCTTAAAACACCCTGCTTGTGCCCCTCCCTTCTTACCAGGCTCAGCTTCACTCCTGGCTTCTCTATGTCCTTCCTCCCAGCGATGTAGGGGGAGTGGGGGTTACTCCTCATTCTCTTCCCCTGCTCCAGCATGGGGTCCCTCCCATGGGAGACAGTCCTCCATGAACTCCTCCAACATGAGTCCTTCCCACAGGCTGCAGTTCTTCACAAACTTCTCCAATGCGGGTCCTTCCCATGGGCTGCAGTTCTTCATGAACTGCTTCAGCTTGGCTCCCCCACGGGCTCACAAGTCCTGCCAGCAAACCTGCTCCAGTGTGGGCTTCTCTCTCCACAGGTCATAGAATCATAGAATCATTTTGGTTGGAAGAGACCTTTAAGATCATCAGGTCCAACTGGTCCTTCCAGAAGCCTGCTCCAGCGCAGGCTCTCCACAGGTCCCAGCTCCTTAAGACACATCCATCTGCTCTGGCATGGGGTCATCCATGCACTGTGAATAGATATTAGCTCCACTCTGGACTTCCATGGCCTGCCAGAGGACAGCCTGCCTCACCATGTTCTTCACTATGGGCTGCAGGGGAATGTCTGCTCCAGCACCTGGAGCACCTCCTCCCTCTCCTTCTCCACTGACTTTGGTGTCTGCAGAGCTGTTGGTCTCACTCATCTCTCCCGGTTGCTGTGCCACACGTTTTGTTTCCTCTTCTTAAATCCATTATCACACAGATGCTGCCACCGTCCATGATGGGCTCAGTCTTGGCCAGTGGTGGGACCATCCTGAAGCCGGCTGGCGTTGGCTCTATCGGACATAGGAGAAGCCAGCTTCTCACAGAAGCCACCCCTGTAGCCCCCCCCACTACAAAAACCGTGCCATGCAAACCCAGTAAGTACATTCTTCATTTTAATAAAATTCTTTTCCATCATCTTTCCAACACATATAGATAAAAAAATGTATCTCCAGGTGAGGGGGCTGCCCAGCAGCTGCCATGACACCTTGCAGTACCTTCAGTTGCTAGGAAGGTAGCTGCAGAAATTAGAAGCTATTTTGTTATTTAAAATCATTAGAAATATTCTTAACTTTTCAAGTACAAATATATTTAGTAATAAAATAATTGCAAAGTAGAAAGCAAAGGGTTTACACTGAGAAATATTCACTCCTTTGAAATGTTTTCCCATAGTATGTTTCAAACACAGAGTTCTGTCGAAGCAGACCTGTTCCCCGAAACAACTCCCTTTCACCAGTCCATGTTTGTCACTGAGAATCCAACCTACCTGAAATTTCTCCTTTGGTGTCAACTCTCTCCAACATCTTACTGCATTGACTGAAGGAGGACCAGCCGATTATCCCTGTTATGGTCTGGTCTCTGGTTATTTTGTCTAAATGCTACTTTAAAGGGTTTATAATTCCAGTGTCACTCTCTGTCTGTTTACAGCTCACGCTACAACTTTCCAGGAGTCATGCAAAAGTTTAATATATTAGCAGAGAGAACAGCTCCATCACATGCCAGATTTGGCTGTAGATGAGTGATAATACCAACTTCTGTACCACTCTGCCAAACTGCATACTTCTGCTTTCCCTACACCCTTTCCTGGCAGTCCTAATTGCCTTTTCATGCCATTGGAAAAATCTCCCTTTCTTTTTAGTTTTTGTAAGAAGTAAAAGTACGTTACATCAGTTTTAGCAAAGAGATTGTTTTTCTTTAGTAAAGCAATAAAAAAGACTAAGTATATTTGGCAATCAATTAAGACAGCTAGAAGAAACCTATCAGTTTTAGCCCTTTCAACTGGCTCTTGAGAAAAGAGATATGTCCAGATGACAAGCATGCTTAAGCTATCCTTTCTTCCTCATATAGAAACATAAGGTTTATAATACGTACTTGGGAAAAAAAAAATCTAGTTACAATCCTAAGCTCATGTGTGCAGTGAATTAGCTCTGTCCTTCCAGAAGCTTTAATTTGTATGTCTGTTTTCTGGAAAATTTCCTAAGTCAGCTATGAAAACGTTCCAGATTCTGCTTGTGTGAATGCACATACAAGTAAGTGCCTCTTGGATCATGAAATTACTCCTGTATGCCAAACATACTCCTGTTAGAAGCCTCACCCTAGGTTCTGATCTCACATCACTGTTACACCAACCCAACTGAGGGACCAGAAACAAGAACAAGAAATTAGAAATTCCTTGTCTTTTGACAGTAAGTAGCTTTTTTTAAAATGAATTCCACAAGTCTCAGTGGAAATTATCCTGATGGACAAGTTATTTATTGGCAAAACTGCATTATTTTATGGCCCCGATCCAGCAGAGGACTTAAGCATGTGCTTATTTTTTAGCATGAGAGTATTCTCATTGGTTTCGGTACAGATTCACATATTTAAAGCTAAGCTGTGTTTAAGTGCTTTGCTGGATTGTGGCCTGTTTCTTCTGTCAATAACAGGAACTTAATGGAGATTATAGCTGCTTTGGAGACATGATATAAGTTTAAACAACTGAAAAAGATCAGACTGCACAGGACTGTTGAGTTCTCTCAACCTTGTATATATTTTAGATCACAGTACACTGACTCTTCTTCTTAGAAGTTGCAAGTACAATTTTCTTATTTCCTGAAATTTATTTACTTCTTTGTCACAAGTATCCCAGATGGTCTTTTTGTTCATAGGCACATCCAAACCGAACACGTGTGACCATTGTCATTGTGGTATAGCTGTTCCCCAGCTCATCTTGTAACTGATGAGGACTGAAAGATTCGGAACGAGGACAACAGTTTTTATTTTGGTATCTCTTTATACAACAAAGTGAAGCTTTTCCAGCTTCTCGTTTATCTCCACCACTCAGGAGTACACCAGGTCTCCGATATGCCTTTCAAGAAAAAGAATACTTCTTGAGGAGATGTTTTCTGTGTGAGTTTCCTAGGACAGAGATTTAATAAATGAGCTTCTCAGCTGTCTTTCCCGTAGTGAATGAGTGCTTTAAGCACTTAGGTTGAGATTTGCAGCTAGGGGCTGTGCTGTTGGGTGACTTTGTTCTTATGGTCATACTGTTATCTCCTTCAAAGAAGGGCTTGGAGGTTGACTGGTGAGCACTGACAGATTACGATCATCATATTCTTTATCATAATGTACTTTAAGATTGTTAGAAAAGGCGACACCAATGCACTTAGACTTTCTACTTCATCTTCCCTACATTACCTCCCAGCGACATTACGAACTGAAGCTGTACAGTTCTATAAATGTCTATAAAGTTGTATAAATTACCAGATACTATTATCTGCCATAACTAAGTCGCTGAAAAGACACATTCCTTTAATGCTCATATTCATGAAACCTCAGGAAGATCATTGGATCCATACACCAAGAAGCACTTTATAGGTAAGTAGGAAAATGCAGGTATCATTTCTGGTGACTCCAGTAAATTTCTAAAGTAATATTACACCCCATATACCAGATGCAGGATATATGAGCTGATGCAAAGTACCTTTGCAGCTCTGCTGTTCTGTTTCCTCTACTGCCAGACTATCTACGCATAGCAATATATTTTATTGGGAAGACTTTCCTTGTAGTCACCTGAACGTTGTCATACTTCAAAATATAGTGCACTTTGAAATCATGTGCAACTGAGAGGCAGCTACAGATGTATTGTGTCTAATGATAAAACCTTCTGTGTCAGGCTTTTGAGGCATACAAGACTGGGTATGCCTGAGAAATTAGGCCATTGTGTAGTCTGCCCAAACTGATGGCTACAGAACATCTTGGGGTCAGATTTTTGTCACTGTGTCATCAACTCAGGTGGTGAGATTTCAGGTCTTGGCATCCATATGACTGGACTGCAAAGCCATACCTGTGCTGTTGTGTCAGTCCAAATGTAGCGTTCACCTGTACGTTGCTGTGTTTAATGTGGGCACGTCACATAGCCCATGTTCTGCTGTGTCCTAGTTTCAGCTGGAAAAAAGTGAATTTTCTTTCTAGTGATTGCTGTGACAGGAATGCCAACAATGCATATTGGTTTAGTTGTTGCCAAGCAATGTTTATACTTTTCAAAGACTCTTTTCAGCTTCCCATAGAAGCTGAGAAGGAGTCCAGACAAACCAGAACGGCCATTGGAATATTCCGTACCACAGATATCATGTTCAGTATACAAATGGGGGTTGGCCAAGCTGGGCAGGGAACTCACGATCACTGCTCAGAACAGTATCAATTCACCAGGTGGTGAGAGTGACTCGTGTCATTATTATTATTGTTACTATTGTTATTATTATTGTTATTTTCCATTTCTGTTACTGATTCTATTAAACTGCCTTTATCTCAACCCACGAGGTTTTTTTCGCCTTCCATTTCCTGTCCTTTTCTCCCTTTTCTTCCCACCCTTCTTGGGGGAAGGGGGAGAACTGTGCCAATGGCTGCGCGGTCATAGATGCCAGCTGGGGTTAAACCACAACATGCTGCATTAAGATAAGCATAATTCATCCCCTGTTCTCTGCTCAAGAAGTCTTCTGGGTGTCTGGGCATGTGGGGCTGGAGCTGTGAAAAGGCACTGGAGAATGGTTACATCTAAACTTGTTTTTGTTGTATTCTCATTGACAGTTTTGACAAGAAACTCATTTTGGCTTTTAATATATCCCCATTTATAAGCTGAAAACATAGCTAAACTAGTGTTTGGCAAAGTGAAAACTTAGTAGCAAATACCTGAGTCGAAGTTTACTCTGAAGTGAAATGAAATGGTACCTTGAGTTCTTTAGGATGCCCCACCAGGCATCCAGGCCACCTGACAAACATTGGCCCCTGAGTTCTTTTTTAATACTGAAAGCTATAATCATGCAAGATCTCTTTGTTGTCAACAAGGACAAAACAGAGATTCAGCGCTACTTTTTATAGACTTTTCAACTTGGCATGCTCCTGCTCCACAAATCAAACTGATGGTTTGATGAAAAATGTATTTTCAGTGTCTATAAATCTTAACTCACAAAGCTGTTGATAAAGGTACAATTTAGGGATGGAAAAGGAAACCTGGTAACTGAAATGTCCTTCTGACCTTCAATATTCAAATATCATATCTTTTTCATCATTCATATGAAACAATTCTTCTTTTGATATGACATATAATGGATGGAATTAATTTAAAAATACATACATTATAGATTATTTGTAAGAAAGTTAAAGCAATACAGCTGTATGCTGTACAGCTACCTATAGGGCTTAACAACAAAGCAGTGTTTAAAGTTACAATAACTGTAATCAGGTATCATCATAACTTAATGGCACAGGTAAAATAGACAGAATAAACATCACAGTATCAAAACTTGTTAGAAAAGGCAGCGAGAAAACAATTTAGCTACCTTTGTCTGTACTGAAAAAAAAGAGAAACAAATTGTAAAATGGAGACCAAGAGTTACTACACTTAAGCAAGAACATTTTTCTTATGCAGAGTATATTCCACTCATGACAGTATCGAGTGAGAGTAAATGGGTTGTGCAAAAAGCAGCAATAAGAAGAGCAAAAGGCAATGCAAAATATAATTTATTTTTCTAGAAATGTTCATGGTATCTATAACAAGTAAAGGAAAAACAGTAATCTGCAAAAAGGGAATGAGAGTCTAAACTGCATATGCATATGATTCAAAAGTAAATTTACTCAACTCTTAAGAAAAGAAACTTAACAAAGCAATGCTGAATTATGAATAGAAACATAGAAACAAACACAGATCTTAACAACATTCCATTCTATCCTTAATCTAGGAGCCATGATTCTCAAATGTATACAAATGTGATAAAATAATTCTTAAGCATCTTGCCAAAATTGTTTTGGGCAGTCATTGAATAAAGTCCAAGAGTGGAGAGGATTCATTCAAGACATTGCTGAATTCTCCTGCTGGGAGCATAATCTACATATATTTGATAAACCAATGTAATGCACAAAGTGCTTTGAGGATTGATTTGTAGTAGTGTAATGATTAATTAATCCTAAAGATTTAATATGTTATTGTAAAATATTACAGATGAGAAAGAACCAGTAACTCCACATTCCACATTCATCCTACTGCCTGAAGATAGTTTTAACTTCTTCCTTGTTTCTGTTTCTCTTTTGTTTAGTTGCTGACAAATAATGCAGAGATCTGGCTTATGAATAGTTCTTTGCAATGATTGCATGCTAAAATGCTGCGCCTTTCACAGAAAACCTACACAAATTTTATGCTGGTGCCTGAAGGCTTTGTGAGAATATCAGCTTTTCAGGTTTTTGGCAGAGCTGGGCTGTGAGGTTTTCTGATGAAGAAATCAGAAGAAATTGAAAAACATTTTGTTTCCTTGGATGCTTTGGCTACCATCTTGGAGTTTTCATATACACATGAGGAGACACTGGTAAAACTGGTAAGATGCCTTTAATAAACAGGGTTTCCATCGTTGTTAGTCTTGGTCAGCCAGCCATACCCTTCTGCCCCTTGATGCAGAGGATTTTCTCCAAACTCCTCCCTACGTTAAAGTGCTGTTAAGCTTGAGGTAGGAGATACTGACTTTTTGTTAATTCTTGTCTTAGTGATAAATGGAACGGGATATAGTCTAAATGACAGATTTTTAAGGTAACTGGTCTGTGATCTAAATTATCTCTTCCCCTCTTTAGAATGAAACAAGACAGTTACTCAATATAGTAAGGTGATTCAGTTTTCCTTAAGAATATGAGACCAAATGATTGGTTGAAAATTTCTGGATTTTTCTAGTTGGTTTTTTTGCATTGTGTTAAATGCCCAAACATAACTTCAAGAAATTGTAATAGTCATTCTCCATACTTTTCCATGATATAGTCCTCTCTACATCCTCCAGGCAAAATATCTTGCAATTGTGTTTGAGTATTCCTCGAGCCTTGTACAAAAATAATTTCTGGGATAACAGAATATACAAAAAAGAAGATTGTTAGGAATAAATAGCAATACTGTATCCTTAGAACTCAGAGATTGGTAGGAATAATCTCACTGATCTTTATATATCTGGAGCGTGGAGGTTTGTGTTTGAGCTAGCTTTCTAGACTCCCCTTATAGCCAATGGCAAGAACTGGGCATTCGAGTTCAGCGGTTAACTCACCATGAAAGTAACATTCAAAATAGGCCAGAAGAACTGTGCCTAGAACCGTTACTTTTCTTTGTTGACTGGATTCAATAACACTTTGTAAATGAAGACTAGATATTAGATGAAAATTATGCCCCTGTTTTTCATCGAATGAATTCCAACCCCATCATCTCTTTAAGTTCATGATTAAGGCAACTTGTAATCATAGACATTAATATTCAAATATTTGATATTTTTTATTCTTAGAACATTTATGGTACGACTTTTGTTTGCTAATCCTCCTAATTTGTCTCTGTTGCTGGGACATACTTGGATATATTGTTTGTAGAGTATCTCAAAGGCTTTTCATCCTGAACTTTGCATATACTGCTTCTGGGCAGATGCTATGTTGTCAGGATATGTTTTCTCTGTTTTTGTTCTCTTGACTATGGAAGCACATAAAGGAGAAGAGAGGAACTAAGTGTAGAGAGCATGCCCTCTGAATGGATAGCCATGAGTCAGATGTGTTTTGTGCAGAGTCTGCTGTGTATTTTATGATAACCTTATGACAGGAAAACAATTCCTCATGTATATACAATTCAATTATAGTAATTCTATGTTTGAACAATTCCTTTCAACCTAGTGGATATGGGGGTAGTTTACACTTGAATAGCCTATGTGAACAAGGAATGGCAAATGATTGAGTGTAATTCAAGCATACTTAAAGGTCTAAAGAGCATTTCATCCTACTGTGCTCACACACAGGATAAATAGAAACAAAAAAACTCACAGTGCTTAGCGAAACCTTTCCAGATCACCTTTCTTTTTTTCTTATTCAGGAACTCATTTAAAAATGCATCTCTTCTCCTAGTTGTGCCTGGAGGGGATGGAGACGAGAGAAAGGAAGTGATTCTGGCAAAAATGCTAGTCTCACAAAAAGAAAAGACAACATAAAAAAGTGTTTCTTGTTATAAATCACTATATTGAGTATCATACAGCTTCTTTGTTTTAGATATCAAAGCAGCAGCACCTGCAGTGTGCTGTGACAGTCTGAGTAAGTAGGGAAATGTCAATCTGTGCTACGAGTTCAAGAGTCAACTAGACGGTCGGTTTAAGCACACGTAAGGGGCCTGTACCATCTATTCACTGTCTTGGTTGTAGCCTCAGCATAGCCTGGTCTCAGAATAACCACACTGTTCCTATAAGATGCGAAACAAAGAACTGGGATTGTTGGCTAGAGTAGGTCCGTCTCTTAAGTAAGAATTTTGACATGAGCTTACAGCATCTAGTTTCCTTAATTTTTTTCTCCCAGCTGTGCTCTGCTTTTGAGGAGAGGCTTGGACCTGTGATGAACTGACTCTATGGCTACACCCTCACTCTCTCCGAAGTCCTAATTCTAATGATGTAGAGTAATACTTGCAAAAATGTGGAAGATGAGACACATGGGCCTGTCTAATTGGAGTGTTTTTGCTGTGTTTCTATTCCCTGTTAGGAGTCTGTTGCAATCTCGAGATTCCTGAATATCTTAGCAAAGCTGTCTTCGAGCGGTAATATCAAAAACAAGTGGTGATAATTTTATATTCTACTTTTTCCAGAGGTGCAAAAGGAATGTCTTTCTCAACTCTGTTGAGGTAAGTGGTGATATTAGTATAAATTCAGAAATGTACCTACATAACAATTTCCTGCCGTCAAAGAGCATATGACCTTGCTGAGGTTCAGAAAGTCGTTAAAAAGAAGGACTGTCTTAGGGTTTGTGGATTTGGTTTAAGATAGCCAAAGCTGACATTAATCATGTGAGTTTTCAAGTTACATCTACAAGGACATAGGACCCACAAGAGTACTACCATCTCTCTTCTCTGCAGTCAGCTGCTCCAAAACCCATTCATTATTCCTTTACGATATGAATCTAAATGCTGCTGTTCTGTGTGCATAAAAACAACTCCATGAGGAGTTTCCAAATCTATCCTGCCATTTTTGTCAGCCCTGTGCACAAATATATTCAGGCTGCTAAAACGCCTTCCGCTCCTCTCTCTGGAGAGAGTGAATTGCTGCTTCCATTATTAGCTCTGAGAAAAACGTCAAAACTACAGCTAGACCTGAATGCAGCATCATGTTCACTCACAGGATTGAGCAGCCGTGCTCACATTACACCCCCCTGAGCCCTTCATGTTGGCTGCCTATAAACTAGAGGATTTATTTTAAGCAGTCCCTGCTGGTTTTCAAAGCTCTTAATGCTAAGGGACCTGGTTTTTGCAAGACTTCCTTCTTGAGCCTCCTCCCAGTGCATATCCACGAGCTGACACCATATACTTCTGAGCTGCGCCACTTAGACTTGCTTGCAACGTTAGTATGAGCTTTACCTCCTGCTGGGATAGCTCAGAGAGCATGCATTTCACTTCTCCAGACTCTCCGTCTTATCCCATGTGATCAATAGTTGTCTCCATTTGCAGTTGTCCAGTTAATGCATCTCACTATGAAATTAGATCCCCTGGAAGGAATCGCAGGCCAGGTATCTCTGAGACACTTTAAATGGGTACTTAATTTTGGCAGTTTAGCAGATGATCATATTTTATAGTTTATAACAGCACTGTTTCTTTCATACTGTATGACAACAAAAAGGTATGCATATATATATATACATGTATATATATATATGTAAGCACCAAAAATACCACAGGGGGTCTTTCAAGACAAAAAATACTAGTCTCCAATTTCCTATCACTGGTAACGAGAGAAAAATACCCAACCTTGAACTCTCCTCAAAAGAGAAGAGTAATTTTTGGATAATAAACCTCTGGCAGCGTTTGCTTTTACAGTTCACAGTCTGTGATGTACTCACAAGAGGCATACCTGAAGGAGAGCGCCCAGAAAGCTCTGCAGACCTTACAGGCTGGTACGCAGTGGGCTTCTCATGTGTTTACAACAACTGCAGACTGTAAAACTTGATAAACACTTGCAGCCAAGCCATAGACTTGCTGAGTAGATGGACATGAGTTTGGAATTGTACTGCAACTAAAATCCAGAAATACGTGGTACTTTCCGAATCGGTAAGTATTAGCACAACTGCAGAAGAATGGAAGTCCCTCCTGTTTTCTCTCTCCCTATTTCTGCTCACAGCTATTAGCTGTGAAAGCCTAAGGAAGTGTCACTATGGCGTTAGTTTATTTGTATGCTGATAGTCCCAAGCTTTGGGCTCTGGTCTTCTTTTTACAGAAGCTTTGATTTCCACAGGTCGGTGGAATTGGCCTCAGGGACAGTTACCCACAAGGAGCACACATCTCACTGTCAGATCCAAATTGCAGTCCATTAACAAAGCTCTCACACCATTGCTAACTTCTGCTGTCCCTGACTGCTGCACACAATGCTCGCTCCATGCCTGGTTCAAACTCCAAATGAAATTTGCCGTTGAATTTAGCGGGAGCAGGATCAGGCTCCTAAGCCTTTTAACCCATAGCCTGTCTGGGCTGCGCTGAAGCTGCCTGCGTTCAAACAGCCTGGCAGCGCTCCATCCTAGGATCCCTGAAGCTTAAGATCACTTCATTTTTCCTCTCTTTGTGGATCAGAAGTAATTGTTTTTGAACGTGTTTTTAGTAGGAAACTTTCCATAATATATTTTAAATTTATATACATCTATATATTTTTCTGCTGTATTTCCTTATACTGTAATACTCCGGAGGAAGCTTTCCAGTCCAAATTTCCTTTGGCTCTTCTTCTTTGTCATTTTTTCCTTTTTTCCCATTTCTTTAGCTTGTTCNCTTGGTGCAAGATGTTTAAAAGGGTGTTTTGATTTGTTTTGTTTTTTAGCAAGAAAATACCACCCCTGCTTACTTTCTCAGTCCTTGACTGAGCTCAGCAACAAAAAGTCTGCTCAGCACACAAAAAAAGAGCACTGAGATAAGTTTTGGAGAACTCGCTTCAGATGGCTGCAAAGTAAAGAATAAGTAAAGATGTGCCAGGATTGGATTACCCACTGCTACATCTACCCACAGACTACACAGACAAAAAGGCCTTCTTGTGCTTGCGGGTCACCGTATTAACCCACAAGGTTCACTCAGCAAACACGTGTCCTTTTCAAAAGCTGCCCTTTTCTCAAAGCTGTGGTTTCTCTATCTGTGGTTTTGAGCAAAGTAAGCAGAGCTCTTCGCCAGCATTTCAGGCTACCCATCACACTGAGACATCTTGTCAGAATTCAGCCATCTCCGTGGAGCTGGCGGGTACCTCACTGAATTTCACAGAAGGAGGTACTTTCCCTTTTTCTTTTTCTTTTTCTTTTTTTTTTTGTATTTTTACCCAAACCATAGATCACACCCCTGCTAGTGAGTTGGGACAAAACTTTTCCTAGTTACTGTGTTTCTTTTTGCAAAGGGGGAAGGATTTTAAATGGAACCCCCTGCCAGGTCTCCTACTTACAGCTCTGTCCATAAGCCAGGAGTAGTACAATATCTGCCGTTAATCCAGAAGCAATATGCTGCAGTCATTAAGGTAGTTACTTACTACTGCGCTGATGAATGCACAAAAAAGAACAGAAAGGAAATTTGGCAGAGCAGATGGTGGATAATGATAGTGACAGTGAACAAAAATACTGTCGAGTATTGTGTCTGTTGGGGAGCCCGTTCCCCAATGTAAATATAAAGTAAACATGACATAGGTATTAGGTAATTTTACAATCTACTGTTTTTGGCAGCTAGTTTGGCACTGGTCATTGTGTCTATTTTGGGGATCAGCTGTATGGTCCCAGATTGCCATTTTTCCTCTGCCTTTCTTTCTCTTAAATTTCCTACAGTATATTATCACTTCATTTTAGTTTCACTTATTTCCTCTGACAGTAGAGCAGGCCAGGCACTGACTGCAGAGTCACTTCCTCCCTGAATCTCAATCTGTCTGAATGTTGCAAAAACTTTTCAAATGAAATGCTTTATTAAAATACATACATATTCAGCAGTTCACCTTCTCAAACGTGGTTTTCCCCTGGGTGCTGCATACACTAAGGGTGCCTGCTCTGCTCCAAGGTGGAAGACCTTTCTCTCTTAAGGGGTACCCTGCCTGGCACGCCAGACAAAGCTGTGACACTTGAAAGTGCAGTTTGGCATTCGAAAAGAGCTGAATACAGGCCTTTTTTGTGCAATTTTAGGAACTTCCATTTGTTTTTCTCCCCTCCTTTCCAGCCTGATTTGCTACATGTGCTTTCCTGACAGATATCAGTGGAGTTTTCCAATTAGATTAGGTAATATGGCCAAATGGAATTAACTTGGCATCAAAGGTTATCTGCTCTCCTTGTTTTTCATGCATTCCCTTCTCCTTCCCTCCTCTTTAGTGCAAACTTTCTAAAGCCTTTTAAAGATAAAAGGACTAATCTCAGGAACAAGCTTTACTGAAGGTTTATACACCCACCGTTCAGGGAATGTCTGCTTGCAACAAATTTTTTCAAGCTATTTTACACATCCCTAATTACAGGCTATTAGGGATCAAATTAACTAGGTCAATTAATGAATCCCAGAACTGAGTTATAATGCATTCATACATGGGGGTAGTAGCTGGGATTAATGAAGTGATTCTGTACTAAAAGCATCAGCAATTAGTATTTTATTTGGAGGCTGGGGGCTGAGGGGAGATTTCGGAAAAGCCAAGTAGTTCTGCTGCTAGCCTGATGATTTAAAACAGAGGTGTTTGCACATAAAACTTAATGATTCTCTCACGAAAGGTAGCAGGATGTGTCAGCTTTTCTCTGAATTTGCATAGATATGTATATTTATATGTGCCTCTGTGTGCATAGTCATTCTGTTCAATGGAAAATCCAAACCTTTTAAAATACTTCAGCTGATTGTTGTGACTTTTTTAATAATTGAGGTGATTGTTGTGATTTTTTTAATCATCGAGGAATAATTTTAATTTCAATAATTAAAGGAAACTTAAAGAGTGAACAGGGTAGTGTCCTCATTGCTTCTCAGCCCATGAGCAAACTCCATACATCAATGCCTGAATTATTTTCAGATGATTCAGTTTACTCCGAGACTCAGATTGTAAAGCAGAAGTGTAGCAGTGGAGGCCTTATGCAGCAGAAATGATCCATGGCCTCACGGGGCACATTAGGCCACCTAAGTTCATGGGTCTGGCTTGGACACCTCGCTGAGCTATTCAGCAGCAACCACGTTGGGCAGAATATCCATTTCCTCTGCATTTCCTCTGATGTATGGGGTGACTCTGAAGGCTGAGGTGAGGGCAACAAGAGATTAGCAAATACTTTCTTGTGAATCTTCTACGATCATCAAACCCACCCAGGTCTGGACAGAAAAATGCCAGCCGTCTTTGGCTTCCTATAATATTTTTGGTGGCAAGGATTTAGACCTAGATAGTTTGGTAAACCAGACTCCCTCTTCTTGGAAATGGAGTGGAAATGGGCATTTCATCACTACACAGCAAGCTTCTCTAATGCATGCCAATTTTTTCTAGCCTGATATTTGTTTTTAAATGCTTTCTTTTGAGAGACACTTCATAAGATCAACATTTTCCATGATATTTATTAATTGGAAATAATTTTCTTAAGAAATAGTAACTTTAAGAAATTATAATAACAGCTATTTCTTACAGTTATTGTTCCTTGAAACTAGATTTGTACTGTAGGGTGAAATGAAATATGTTGTCTCAGATTTGGAGTTGATCCATATGCCAAGAATACATATTAGTTTTATTTAGGTTATTTAAACCTTTACTTCAGTGTTTTGTGACTGAATGTTTAACTATGCATTTTTCATAGTTTTCTTTTTTTTTTTTCCCCCCCTGAAATTCCCTAAGCCGCTTAGACAGGGGGTGGAGGAAATGAATAAATATCACAAAACTGATTGCGTAAAAACCACCACTGGATTACTGATTCACACGTACCATAATTGTTCTTTCAAAATAGCACATAAAACTAGTAATCCTTCAGAGTGCTCCTTCCTCATTCTGCAGCTGATGAGAGATGCATGCTCACCAGTTGCCACCCTACAGAAATCCTAAGAATGCATCTGAATTTAGACCACAGATAGACATCCGGACTTCAGTGTTTTCACTTCCACATCCATACAACTTTTACGCAGCCCAGATTGCTTTGCAAAGGTGGGTAAATATTCCTGGTTAGGTCGTGGATAAATCAGTGACTGGAGTTAGTCTTACTAAGCGCAAAGATTCGAGGGGAACTGTAAGTGATGTTTTTTCAAAGTCAAAAAATCACATCTGACAACACCAGATGTTATAGCTCTATTTCCAGCTGTATCGGAAAGAACTTTTTAAATAATTTCCAAACTGTCAAATCATTCCATTTTTTCTGTCTCCTTGTTTCAGTGATTCTTTCTTACTTGTCCTTGTAGCTAGAAGAGGGGCAACTTAAAAGAGAAGGGAGAGAAACCAAATGGGAAAAATATAAAGTCCATAGAGCACAAAGGAAATGGACAACAGTGGCGATAAGAAGGATAACAATTCCTTCTCAGTTCCTTCCTATTCCTGAGGAAGATAGCCTTCACTTCTGAAGGGCCAGCCAGTTATCACTGCCGCTGCAGTCGGCAAGTGCTTCAGCTGTTAAGGGACAGGTGACGTTAGAGACTCTGCAAGTTTTTTACCCTCAACTTCGCTGAATTTATCTACTTCACTTTTCATACTGGGATTTCTTCACCTCACCATGCTTATCTCTCTTTGGCCAGAGCATAGTGGTTTCCTGAGACTGCTGACTGACATGGCCAGGTCAGCTCCCTATGCCTGCCTCCCACGATTTCTGTCACTGATGGACCTCACTGCCACACCACTTGTCCCTTTTTGCTCTTTCAGCCAGTTTAATTTTGTGGCTAGAATTTTCTCTTTCCATTGGCCAATGCAATTTTCCCCAGTCTGGCACTCCTTTGGCATTCCCCTGACACATATTGGACAATAAGGACCAAAAATAAGGTCCTGGAAAATAAGGACCAAAATCCTACAAAAAAATGAAAGTGCGGCTCCAAAATAGATGACAACTGATCATGTGCACATAATATCATTGACTACTTACTTCTAGTTAGAGAATGCTATATCTTCCAACTGTTTGTAAATATCATATAAAAAAAAAAAAAGAAAGAAATTAGAATTATTCAACACAGAGCAAATTAAGAATAAACATTTTTATTTTGTAAAAACTGTCTCCTTTTGCGTTATTTTGGGTTTTGGAGGTTTTTTTGGTTGTTTTAGTTTTGGTTCTGGGGAGTTTTTTAGGTTTATATACAAAGTTTTCACCACTGTCGAAAGTCTTTTGAGGAAATACCACAAAATTGTTTTCTGATAATCACATTTGCTAACTTCTACAATTTGTTTGTAATTGTAAGCCTGCAGAAATTGATGGAAGGTAAAATTCCAAGTACAGTATAGAAATAAGACTGAGTAGGTGAGTGAATACTGAACAGAGAACAGAGAATACTGAAATACTGAACAAAGAATACTGAAATTTTAGAATGATCCATTTAAGCCATGAAATACAGAATATGTAATTCTAGAGATGGTGAAGTCTATTGACATGAATTTCAAGGAAGATAAAGTTTAGCTTTTTCCATTTTATAATAGTTTCCAGGCTATTTCCTTTTAAAATTGCAGGTTATAACTCTGACAAAAAGTTATACACAGAAGCCTAACTATAATGCAGCATTATGTCAGCAAATTATACTAATACAGTATAAGATTTGACCTACATGTCAGTTACAAGCTTGCTTTCTGACAGACTAAATAAATCTAGAAAGTCCTTGACCCTCCTACAAAATTCTAGGGTGCAGAGAAGGTGCAGAGAGGCTCTGCAGGGGAGTGATGAACAGGTGTTATTAATTGGCTCTGGAAAAAAGAAGGCTGGAGGGACGTGTGGTGTAAAATGAGGGAAAGTGTCAGATGGTTTGGGGATGAGGCAGCCTGGATAAGAGGATAGTAGGAGAAAGACTTTGACATGTGAATGAGCTTACTGAAGTGAGTTGAGGTGTGTCTTTATTCTTCCTTTTTTTTTTTTTTTCCATAACAATTAATAAGTTTGTTTGTTAATTTCCTGGAAGTTCAGGGCAAATCCCAGCTCCTTCTTCCTTAAAATTTACATTGAGTTTCAACCTGTGAAATTTCCACACAAATCTTATGATTTCTAGACAAGCATGTGAACTTTAGGTTTGAAGATTTAGAATGTATGCATTAATGAAAGCCATACAAGAAGTTCTACAGTGAGACACTCAGTCAGGAAGAAGATAAATGAAAGAAAGTCACAACGTTTTCACTGCACCAGACACAATTCTTGTGATAAGGATTTTTGCTGTAAAAAGCCTCCAGATGAGTAGGTGTGTAAACAAGAAATGTGTCGTTCTTGAATTTGGACTAGGTGATACTAGGCTTTCAGACATGTGAAATATAATATTTAATGTATTTATGCTCATTTAGGAATACAGCTGTAGGAAGAATTATAGAGTCCAGTCATTACAATCGCTGGTACCGTGTCAAAGAATGTATTGCATAAGAATGCTGAAGTTCTTGCTAAAAACACAAAGTTGTGGTTTTGTTTTCTCTGTCACTAGAAACCTTCTGTTAAGTTCCAGATAAAATTTATTCTTAGTCCATTTATTCCCATTGTGTCAACTTTCATCAAAACCACTAGCCTCCAGAATCTAGTGCTTCCTAATGTTTAACCTGTCTATATTTACAGATAGAAAGTGCATCACCTTTCAGCCTTATTTTTGTTAACTTGGCAGTGCTCTTTCAGTCTCCATAATGCATGTGTCCCACTAGCTTGATCTTTTAGTACCTCTTCTCTGCAACTGTTTAAGTTTTAATTCATGGTTCTGGAATACATATAATGAGAAATTTGAAAGTATTGCGAGACCACACACAGTGCCCAGGGTCTTCTAGAAATAAATCTAATACAACCATAGACTGCGGGAGTCTTCATTCTGCTGGCAACTCATATGATTCTTCAATTAGCTAGTCCACTCAGGTCCTTCTGCATCTTTTTCAGCTGATGAGCTCTTACCTTATAGCAGAACTTTCTGTTATGAGCTGCTATCCTGTTACCCCTCAAGAACATCCAGGTCTTTTATACGATATCCTAGCTGTCCTCTACTGATAAAAGTACAAAGTTGAGAGGTATAAACAAGTTGGTATTTCACTATCTTGCTTTCTGGGTAACAAACAGGCATTAGACTATTAATCATCACCTGTCTCAATACTGAGTCTTGAAGAACTCTACCAGTAACTCATCTCCAGCTCCTTTACCAATACACCCTGACAGAATTGTACTCAGTCCGCAGATTCTTCATTCCTTTCTTCAATTTTAAATGACAAGCTTCTTACTTGGCACCATTTCCTGCAGTCTTGATGTATGAAATCCAGTTCACTTCCTTTGTCTAGAAAATCTGTCTAGGATGATCTACATTTGATTAAATCCCTGTTGTTTTACATCCTATTAAATTGTCTTTAAATATCTTTTCCTTCAAAATCTGTCTTAAAGCAATGTACAGAGTTACAGGCTTACAGATGCCTGATTACTTTCTCCTCTTTTAACCGTAGGCGCAGCTTTTGGTGTTCTACCGTCATACCAAATTTGACTTGAAAGGTGTGTTTAAAAATACTTCTTATAAATCCTGCTAGGGAGACCACCTAATCCCCCTGACTTGAGTGCATTAAGCCTCATGACTTCTGTTTGCACTGCAGTTGAGATAACAAGGGTGTGGAAATGAAAGCTGCCATTAAAGATTCTGCTTTTCCTTCCAATTCAACATAATTGTCCTTTCTGAAACCCGAGGCAAAGTTTGTTTCATTTTTTGGCCACACCTAGATTATCTTTAATCTCTGTTTTATCCTGACTGCAAAGCTGCCCTACTTCTTCTTTCCTTGTGCCTTTTTACTTCAATTTATATGGCTCAAAAAGGAAATACCCTATGGTTCAATATTTTCTTCAATGCCAAACTTAGATTCTATTTTGACAATTTTAAGTTTTATCTTTCATTTCTTGATTCACAGCTTGTTTCCTGCTAAATCTTTTCCTTAGGTTTCCCCTACTTATTTCTAATAGCTTTCTTGGGGTGGTTATTCTTGTAGGTCATTTGAGAGTTCTTTCAAAATTTTCTGTAGTTTAAGGTAAAATGTTCTGTAAAATTCAATACTTTTGATTCCAGGCTTCTTCCATGACCAAATCCCTCGGGATTCTCATCTCAACAGACTTTCTTAAAAAGTTCCATTAGTTCATCAAAGCTTGTCCTTCTGAATTGCAAATTCTTAGTTGAATACCTGCTTTTTATCATTTTATCTTAAATGGAATCACTTCCTATTTGCTTGAGTCAAGTTCCTTTTCTATACCAGCTTTTTTACAAAATCTTAACTCATATAATGAGTATAATAAAAAGTATTTTCAACTAGGTTCTGATTTTACGTTATTTTCTGATTCTAGTAGATTTATTTTACCATCCTTCCACAAAATGATCCTGACCCAAAAAAAAGTTATTTCATTATTATTCTCCTTTATTCCTGTAACTTTCCCCACACTGAATGTAGAGCTCCAACTTTCCTTTCCTTTTTTTTTTTTTTTGGTTTGTCTTGACGACTGAGTCTCCTTGAATGTCTATGTTCCATTTGGAAATGCTGTTCTTTGGTATTTTTATCTCTATAACATTTGGTTTCATCTCTCATGGGTGTAGCTCAAAATCCTCCCTCTCTCTGAGGAACACAAAATAATTTATAAGCATTCATCAGCTTTGCAACATACCAATGAAATAACTAATTGCAATGGTGGAAGGTGCAAGTGCGTTGCATGTTAAGAAGGTTGAATGTAGAAACACCAAAATTCCATGGACAAGTCCACCCTTGTTCTATATAGATTCTTTTACTGCACTTATCATCATAATATCTCAACAGCTTCAACGGTGTGGTAAGCAATATGACTAACATCTGACATTTGCACTTCATTTTCTCTTTCTTTTATCTTTTCCCCTCAGTGTTAAAATATTTTGGTTTTCAATTTCAGTATTTTTATGTTTCACTTCTTCCTATTTATTGGACTGAATAGGTCATAAAGAATGTCACCTGCCACCTGTGCAAAAGGAGAGAAGGTTTTAGTGACTGTGTTAGGCCAGTTCCAGGGTCCATTGGGCTTTAGTATCTTCTTAGACCACTGTCCTTCAGAAAAGTTTTTTATTTTGATTCTGACCCTAATAGAGGTGTTGCAGCAAAGAAACTCACCTGCTGTTCAAGGACGCTATCCTAACTTTGATTGGCAGGTCAAAAACAGAGATTAATTCCTTGATGTGTTTCTTCTGCAGCACCCCCAGGACCTTGCCAGCCTGCACAATAGAAGAAAGTCTTATGACCTGAAGCTATATCTTTCATAATAAGCGTTGGCATCATGCCAAAGTTCCTTATACCATGATTCCATATTAATTCGTTATCAAAATTGCCCCTATCTTTACACCACACTACAGAAAGAAATCAGGCTCTCAGCCATTCCAGTGTGGTGCTGATGGGAAGGAGGGAGATGAAAAATGACACCAGTGTCCTTTGGTGTCATCTGTTGTATTGCATCCAGTTCCAGGAACACCTTTAGGAAATAACTTCCTGAGTTAATCAGTGGCTCAAGTGGCTCTGTTAGGTTCTGTCATTCGGTGGCTGGATAGACGCAGGCCAAACCCATTTGGTTTTGTTGTCATAAGGTAAGCTGAAGGAATGAAAGGATGCAGGACAGAAATTAGGCTAGGCAGTCTGAGAGACATTTAGGAGTTACCATTGAAGATTTGTTTCCTTCATCTGGCATCTGAGGCTTTAGAGTTGTAAATAGAAATCACCTCACCCGGTGGCCACAGATAGCCACTGTAGACTTTCACAAGGGGATCTTGAGATTTCTAGTGATGTTTCTAGTAAAAGGAGCACCAGAGTGAAAGCTGGCATATTTTCAGAGGCTTTTAGGCATCTCATCTCTTAAACAGAGATAATTACACTGACTCTCTAAGAGTCAGAGATCTATTAGAGATAGAATGAACTACCGTTGTATGAATAAGCAGATGTATTTATAATTAGAGAATGTCTCTTCGCCACTGCATGGGGCCATAAAATCACTGTTGTCTTGGTGTTTAATATGGTTCAGCACCATTGTGAAAGCATTGCAGGAGTCATAAGCAGTGTCACCATTATTACTCTGTTGTCTTCTACGCTCTACCATGGACCTTCTCTTTGATCCTAATTTGCAGGACAGAATTCGGAGGATTTTTACTTTCCTGCTTCTCTCCTGATTCTTTGGCTTCTTAGTATAGTGAAATAAATCAGCTACTTTTCTATTTTTTTCTCCCTGACTTGTAAGAAATATGATGATGTACAGCTTTTGTTTGCTCGTTCTCGCTTTGCGTGTCACCGGAGCACCATAAGGAACACTCTGTGATTAGACAGAAGAGCTGAAGAGCTCCAAGGGGGGCAAAGTAAGAGAGAAAAACCTCTAAGTGCAGGAAGAAGTGTCTCAAAATAACCTTCCTGTAGCTAAAAAGTCAAAGGCTGAGACGTGTTCTTTTTAAAAGGCAGATGGAATTCTTGTGTACATTCAAAAAGCAACAACTCCAAGTCTGTTTTCAAGGTGAAATTTCAGAAAACATCTGCCTGAGTTAGGGCCACAAACCTAACTGGAATCTGAGTTTTTTAAAAATCTCATGCCAAAATTACTTTAGAATAAAAATATGCTGTGGACTTGAGGAGTGGTATTTAAAATATGGCCATTTTTGTGCCCATAGTCCACATCTGCAAGTAATTATGGGTGCAAATGTGGATATGTCAACATCTACATACATTAATGTACCTGTTAATCTGATAGTTAAATGTCTGTGTGTTATCAAATAACATATTCCACGAAACTGTGGCCACAGTTATTTGTGACTGTAAGAAGGGAAGCCATGTCAAGATTTAACCCTTAGAATTCTAATGTTGATCTTTTTATCGTGCACGAATGGAAATCACATTAATATTAAAGATAAATATACATATTTGGGGGAGACGTTAACACCTGCCCTCATTCCTATTTTATTGAGAACTGTATTTTCCACCTATGTTGTTCTCATCAGTCCTCTTTTTCTTAGCAGCAAATACATGAGGTACATGAACTCGCATGAACAGAACCGTCAGTAGTTAGTTTTTAAATAATTCCCAGCATAAGACGAGAGGCAATGATTTTCCCGATTTTTGAAAATTTTCATTTAAATAATCCTTTATACACTGTGATGAAATTCAGATTTAAAAATATAATTGTGAACCCCTCTACACAAAACCTTACCTAATGAAAACGTCAAACTTGCATATCTACTGCCCACTCTAAGAGGAGGAATTTGACTTTTTTTTTAATTTTTCTCTCACAGACATACATCAGTTAGTTACTGTCCTGAGATGAGAAATTTTTCTGACTAGATTGTCATCAGAATTATTGCCTTACATGAAAAAAAAATACAGTTTCACTGAACTGGCTTTCTAATACGATTATTTTGCTGTGTTGAATGACAACCATTCTAATTATGAGCTACTTGCTCTCAGCTACCTTTGTAGCTTTCAGGGTGGAGTTTTTCATTTCAGATGTCTGGCATGCACATGAAGTATTTTCCTGGAAAACTTCAGTCATCTTTGGGACTATGATTAAGAGGCTATATTGTTTTGCTGATTATTAAAGTGTAAACTACCAGCTACTCCGTTAAGGTCTGCCACGTTCAAAGTCTGGCTCGAGAACCTGATGGTTGTTCAAAGCTTAACCTCAGTGCTGAAGAGCTGCTTACTGATAGCCTTCTGAAAATCTTATCAAACTAGTTGTAAACCTCTGAAAAGTCACCTTTTGCTTCTGCCAAGAAGTTTGTCACAGCCTGGAAGTGATCTCCTTGTAATATCCCTTCTCTGCTTCTAGAGAGCTCCTTAGAGGTCTTGCAATCTGCAGCTAAGAGGACTTCTGGTAGGTTTCCATCACTGAAACCTGTCGTGGCTCCTGGTAATCACACATCAAGGAAACAAACTTTCCTGCTGGCCAACAAACTTTCCTGCTTGCCTCTTGCCATCTTATGGAGTTCACTGTTGTCCATGCTTTGGCATTTATGGCTTTTTCTTTGTTTATGTAGACACACATAACCCCTCCAAGGCATTACATTTGAAGATAACACATTAAAAGAACATTAGCCTGAATTCTTGCCTCCACCAGCCCTTTGTGTAAGCATTGTGATGCAGGCTTTAATTACCTGTATACATTCTGTATTTTTTTCCCCCACTGGTGTCCTTACCTCACTCATAACACAGGAGAGTCTGAGTTTGGGACTCAGTCAGGATGGTATAATGAATGGAGTTGTATTGTAAACACAGTTTCATAGGCCTCTTCCCCTAGTCATTGCAGAAGTTCAAGCTGTGTGATCAAAACAAAAACACTGCGGGATTAAAAAAAAAAAAAAAAGATGGTTGCCCAAGAAGACAGGTTCTACTACAGTTTTTGACATTGTGTGTATGTTTACACTGAAGTGTATAATAAAGAGAAAACTGAGGAGTTCAGGTATCAGGAACAATTCTGCAGCAGCACAAGCTAATTCACTCTTCTGAGTTAACCTCAGGGCTGGCTGAAGCTTCTACAGCCAGACCACTTCATGCAGCTGGGTTAGCTTGAGTAGGCAACAGACTGCAATGTAGGAAATACCCAGAGCTCTTCTGTATTGCTTGGTTGCATACAGCAGAATTTGCTAGGGTGGTCAGTCAGTAACATTGCAGTCCTTATTCCCTAACTCACAGTTTGGGATGGTCCTTTTGCATGTGGGCTTGCTTGGCACACATAACAGCAAGCAGAACTGATGGGAGCCATAGGCTGAACTGAGTTGTTATAAATGCTAAGTGATCAGCAAGCAAACTAAATGTATTACCTTTTTAGAAATACATTAAACTAGGGATCTTTACAGATAACTTCTTATGCAAAAACAAGGTGTCTTTGTGTCTTTCAATCGACGTGTCTTTCAAAAGACATGTCTTTCAATGCCATCCTTAGACTTCAAAGCAGCAGAATAACAACCATAGTCTACTTCACATCTGCACAACAAGCTAATAATACTTCAAGAAGTACCATTAAAACGAAATAAAATAATTGAATATAGTAAGAGATTTAAATATGTAAGAAAGGAGGAATGGGACCCTGAACCCAAAATTAAGTTAAATTTCAGTTGTTAACTATATATACAGCAACAAAATTTGAGACAAAGATTCTATTTTCTGTGTACGCTGAGACTGCAATAAAGCTACACAGCCAACTGCCATTCCAATGCTTCCTAAAGAGTGAATGTTGGACTTCACAATGTTGGTGGGGTATTGGGGTTGGGGGTTTTGTTTGTTTTGATTTTTTTTTTAATACGGATATTTTTAAAATGCAATCAACACCGTCTGCATGGTGGAAATGAGAAGTAGCTGCACTCTGCTTGTTATTTTTCTAGCAGAGATGATTTTCATTCAGATCCTTTCTTCTTCCTTTTAAGTTTTCCCAGCCTGCAGTCTATTTGAGGATTTTTGTCGATTTACTCAGAAATCTTGCTGCCTTGCATACTGAAATCATGAAATGCTGTATATCTCTCTCTAGAAAGGAAAAGTAAATACTGGAGTGTTCTAACTGAGGTCATACTTTCTCCATGTCTAGACATCGTTTGTAATCTCTCCCTTTTATAATACTGCCGTGCTTTCCATGTACTCAGCTGTGAGGAAAGCGCTTTGCGCTTAGTTGCATAAAATATGCCGAATTTCCAGACAACTTTCAGTACAGCATCTCAGATTGTTTGGGCTGGTGTGTGATCTTTTATGAAATCAGATTTTTTCCTCTGGAGGAGCTTTGCTTAGTAAACCAATGGCAAATTTGGAATAAAAATATGACTGATGTGGTTCCTTAATGCCCAGCTTGTTAAGCAAATGCTGTTGAATCCGGTCCCCAGTAAACAAGCTAAACTTCTTGTTCCACTAGAAATATATTTTACTAAGAATCTTTGTAGATCATTCTTTATGCAAAAAATAATGTCTCAAGTGATGGTTTTGAGCAGAATAAAGCAAACGTTTAATAAATTAAAACATATGCTGAATCAGTGTTTGCCCTTATAGTTCCACTTTTTAAATATTAATACTCTTTTCTAACTCTTTGTACATAAATAATCTTTTAAGAGAGTAACAATGAAATATAGACAATCCACATCAAATGAATGTGAACTTTTGATGTAATTATCAAAGGTCTGTTGGATTCTGTTTAATTTTAATTAGTATTGGATTCCAACCAACAAATTCATGTCTCACGTGGATTTTTAAAATCCAAACATTATGCCCCCTTGCACGAAGGATTTTTGGCTTAATTTAGCCCATTATAAAGGTACTGGTTATTCATAAAATTATGTTGAAGTTCAGATTTGAAAACTAACAAGCTGAGGATTTGCTTTAACATGGAGCAATGAACTAACTGACCTATGTGCTAATTGAGACTCCTGTAAAGACTTTTGGGTCGGTTTTTTTCAATATTAGCTGTTGGACAAATACTTGAACATTTAAAAAGAATACTCTAGCATGAAATTATTCCTGATATATAAAATCTTGACCTAAGTAGTTATACAATATTATCATGACTTTCACTGTCTTGGAGACTTTAAGCACGGAGATACTGGCTGTTGCAAATAACTATTAATAGGATTGCTACATACTCATTTGCAACACGTTCCTATGCTCTTACTGATTCCAGTGCTTTTTCCCTGGGGAGCATCGAATTCCTTATGAACAGGAAAAGAAAAACAAAATTAATCAGACTAAGATTATCGGACCGACAGGAGCATTTGAGTTTTGCTAAGAGATTATAAATCAGCTTATCATTTTTTTCCCCCCTCTGGACTTTAACCAAGGAGGAAAGCCCAGCCAGGAGTGTGGGGTGATTCTGAAGCCAGAAAGGACCGCTGCTACCATTTAATCTCTCACTACCAGACCTAAATTTTTCATTTCCCCTAAAAGGTCTTTAGAGAGGGGGAGGCCGATGCCCCAGTGGTGGCAGCTGTGCCCTCAGGGTGGCTGCCAGCCTTCTCATCCACCCTAGCCACTGCGGGGCCAGGAGAGGGATGGGTTTCTTCCCACATGGCCATGGTCAGGCATCTGAAGGTCGGGTAATAGGCTTGAGGGTGATCGGAAGGGGTGGGCTGACACCAGGAGCCTCATTTCAGCAGTGCCCACCTCCACATCTCACTGCCCCCTCTCTAACTTCCTCTCTCCAACACTGCTCTGGCACCTTATATCATAGAATCACAGAATGGTTTAGGTTGGAAGGAACCTTAAAGACCATCTAGTTCCAACCCCCCTGCCATGGGCAGGGACAACTCCCACTAGACCAGGTTGTTCAAAGCCCCATCCAGCCTGGCCTTGAACACTTCCAGGGATGGGGCATCCACAGCTTCTCTGGGCAACCTGTTCCAGTGTCTCATCACCCACATAGCGAAAAATTTCTTCCCAATAGCTAATCTAAATCTACCTTCTATCTAATCTATATCTCCCTACAGGCTCCAAATAATCCCCTCAGCCTTATCCTTCTTCTTCACTGTCTTCTCCAGGGCTTTCTCTGGCACTGTCTTCATACCCATACAACCACATTTGCCCAATGTGAAAGATGAGGTCTCTCCCATGCATCCATTTGGGATGAGTTTTTCATGCATCCAAAGACACACAGGTCCTTTTGCCTGGGGCCATGGGCTGGCAGCTCCGCTCTGCAACATGCTTTTGTTCCCCGTTCATGGCATTTGAGTGCATTTGAGCTCCTGCACTGAATTCAAGTCACCTATCCAGGCGATTCGGTATACTCCATAACTCTTGATTCCTTTTCACAGCGTCAACTTTGTGTCCCTTGCAAATGGTGCCCATGGTTCAGATTGTTTTCAAAGAAGGGTTTAAAATGGTTTAGTACCAAGGGTCTTGCAGTATCTTGTTAGTAATGGCCCAGCTAATTAATGCTTTTCCATTAATGCATACATTTTGAGACCTATCAGTCAAGGAGCTTTTAAATCATGTAATGTGTGCTGTATTAATTACATATAATGCAAGATTTTAAAACAAAATGTCATGTGTAGTATGTCAAATGCCTTGCAGAAATTTAATTACACTGTAACAACACAGCTACCTTTATCAACCAGACCTATAATCTTGTAAAAAAAAACCTCAAGAAGGTAATTTGACAAGAACTACTTTCTGTGAAACTGTGTTGACGGATATAGCTTTATTTTTAGCATGTAATTCCCTGTTGATAGAGCACTGAATTTGTCTGTCTTTCTTTTTTTTTTCCCCTAAGATTAGTATCAGAATAACTGATCTATCATTTCCTGGGCCATTTTCTTTAAATGCTACGATTGCTTTGGCAAGTCAGCAATTCTTTGAAATATCCCTTCTTTCCCAAGACTCAATGAAGAAAATTAACTCTAGTAATCCAGAGAGTTTCTTGGCTAATTTTTTTTTAATTTCTCAGGTAAGAAGTATGAAGGTTTCAAGGTTTGAAATATTTTGTTTTAGCAGAAGGTCTTAACTATGCAGATGGGCTAATTGTTGGGTTTACTTCCCTTTGATATTTTATTCCAGTTACTAGTTAATTTTATTTTTTTTTAAGAAATCTGCTGGCCAATATTGCCATTTCTGAAAGGAAGAAATGCAGGTACCAAGACCCCAGTGGGACCTCAAGGCAGATACATGGCTGATACTCAGGTCTTGTTCTGACCTGTGGGTGGGAGTGTGGGGAACCCTCAGCAAGAGACCAGAGCAGCAGGTGGGCACAGAAGTACATGAACTTGTGGTTGAGAGTTCATCTCACACTGAGCCCATTAGGTAGCTGGATGTCTTATCTTCGATACTGCATACCAGGAGAGCCTTGTGGGAGTGATTTAATGAAAAGGGTGATGAATCTGCATGTATGCCAGTTCTTTATCTGCCTCTTCTACTGGAAGTATTTTGCTGTCTACCCTTTCCTCACCGTTCTGATCTGTCATAACACTTACCAATTTATATCATACCAAGGAATTTCTCTTTTCCTTTCTAACAGTGCCATAACTTCCTGCAATACGGGAAGTCTTGAGGCCTAACAAGAACTGTGGATCTTCCCACAGCAAGGGTTGCCTGTATGGTGATACGCCTGGAAGAAGTATTGCCTGTGGTGAGCATCAAAGTACTTCTGAAGAATTGCCTGCCCTAGACAATACCACAGCTTTTCTTCTATCTGGCAGTTTACTGAGCATGACAACAAGTGTGGGTGACTTGTTGCTTTGTTGTTTGTTTGTTTGTTTGTTTTCATCTGAGATTTTCACGTACTCAAAAGATGTTTTTGACCTCCTGGTCTTTGAAAACTCTTGAAAATGTGCACCATAGACATTGAAAACCTAGAGACAAACGCAGAAGTTGAGATTTCATTGTCTGCAAAATCTAATTATTATACAAACCCGTTGACTTTCTGGGACTTACCATCCTCAGACCTCATGTCTGGCACAACTGACAAATTCTAAATAATGAGTTCAGGATTATTTCAGACATACTGTTTCCAGAAAACTAAAAGTAGATGGTTGGGGAAAGCTCACACTGTTTGTGCTGGTTTTCATTTTCCTTCCACCGCCAGCCCCAGTCAGAGGTAAGGTACTGTGCTGCACAGACCAGTGGTGTGAGCTAGGGTAACAGTTCTTCGTAATAAGGGGTTAGAAGAATTGTACACAGATAATTACTCGTTACTTATGAGGAAAGATCTGACAACAAGATCATAAATGTAACAATTTTATTTGCAGAATTATGAAAATCAGAACTGAAGCTGTTATTTATAGGTGAACCAGAATGCCAGAACCAAAATTTTTGCTCTAATATTATTATTATTGAAACAGTGAACTGTTCAGTGTGGCTCATTCAGTCTTTGATGGAGATGAATTTAAAACTGATATTCATTATTTCAATTTTTTTGTTTTAGCACAACTTCTTATTGAGAAGGATTCTCAGGCAGTGCTTAATTGTAGTAACAATTTCAATAAAATCCAGGCATTGGTACCTAGATCTCTATCCATCGCTTTTCAGCACATACTACCCCTATAAAAATGCAGTATATAAAAACAAATAAAATAATGGAACAGCCATGTTAAAATGTGAGTTAGTTAACCTACACAATGAGCACCATTTGGAAAAAATGTAGCTCCAATTCCTTCTATCAATATTCTCTACAATGCAGGGGCAGTTGTTTTCTTTGTTTAATCATGTCTTTGACCACAGCCCAAAAGTCAATATTCTGCTGTCAGATGCAGGCTTGCATGTGAGGAATAGGTAGGGAACTTAACTAGGAAGCTTTGTGAAGAGGGAATTGAATTTGCATCTAATTCACTAAGCACACATGTTTACATGACCTTTAAAAAAGGGAATTAAAGCAGTTTGATCATGAGCTCTAGGCAATCTGACTTACCGAGGCGATTGAATCAAGAGGCTCAGGTACTTCTTACAAGAGAGCTAAACTGGAAGCAAATTATTTTAATTTAAATATAATTTCATATCAAATTCATAGCTGTGTTAGCACTATGAAATGAATCCAGAAGCACTGCAAATGACTGCCCAGAAGCTTCTAGGGTAGCAGCAAACTGTCTCAGGCTGTCAGTTCAGCTGGATGCCTTCTTGCTACCAAACAGAGCAGGGAAGAGTACTCTGGAGATTTGGTGTCAGAAGGTGTCAACAACTAGTTGGTTTATCACCAAAAAAACCCACCATTGGGAAATCCAGACTATACCATGAACAGAAATACAAAACATTTTTTAATGGCATCCTTGCCCAGCAGTATTTGGGCAAATATCTAATGTTTATGAGATAAAATGTATTTTAACATGAAATTCTCAGAGGAACACAAAGTTCTTTTTTAATTATGTAGGACTATTTAATTTCTAGATTCCCTTAACGCTAAACTATCATTAGGCAACAAGTATGCGATTCCCTTAACGCTAAACTTTCATTAGGCAACCAGTATGTGAAGCACAATTTTGATTATATGACCTGTTCCATGTCTAAGAGCCAAGCATCTCTGTCTCCGTGCAGCACCACATGCCCCTATGGATTTAGAGCATTGGGGTTTGAAATATACAGAGAAAAGAAATACTTTTCAAAAGGGAGAAGGATACTGGGGTTTCTTATTTATTCTCCGAATGCTCAACAACACACTTTCCAGAATCATGAAAAAACTTTGGCTCTCCTCAACCCATGTGGGTATAGGAGGTGTGTGTCTCAGTATGCCTTTCATTTCCAAGCAGGATAATACATTACTTACCAAGGGGAAAGGGAGGGTGGTAAAAACAGAGTGTCTACAGAGTCTCTGCCAGAAAGCCATGAGCTTATTCTGCCTGTGTTTCAAGCTGACTAGGAGCTTTGTATGTGTGTGTGTGGCTCTGGTCAGTGTGGTGCTAAACCCACCTAATAGAAACTGTCCATTGCCTCATTAGTCGAGCCTTGGACTAAGCTACCCACTAACACAACTGTTTAGTCTTGTTTGACCTGGGAGTACAGGCAGAACTGCTCACAGCTACTTGCAAAGCAGCTGCTGAGTCGGGCAACGTGGGGGGCTCTATGGGGCAGACTGCATTGGTATTAGGACTACCTATGTCATGCCTGTGATAAATGTAAGGTTAACAAGCAAATATTCCCAGCCCAAATCCATTGAGATTTCACAGGATAATAAGCACAGAGGAGTAGATCAGGAATGCAGGGGTTCCTCTCCTTTTAATGGCTCATTAATGCTAGTTATAAAGGCTTAGTGGCTGATTACATCTTCATCCTGTACAAGGCCCCCAAACATGTGTGTCAACACATGTTCCTCTTGTTCCATAAATTACCTGGTTTATTGACTGTTCCATAATGCAAAGGCAGCTCCAGCAAAGCGACGTCCCTCAGCCCTGCTCCTGAGGCTTTCCTCGCTGTCCTTCAGATAGGCAAGTTTCTTTCAGCACAGCACGCCAAGTCCAGTTCGAAGAAAAGGCTTTGTGGTTCTCTGCTGGGACAAATAGGGGACATTTGTCCCAGCAGAGAACCAGTGAATGGTAAGACAGAATTTGAGAGAGTGAATGGTGATATGAGATAGATATTTAACGGTGGTAATCTCATCTGGGTTGTGATAAATTTTTAGGGAATCTTTTCTAATTCATCCCCACACCACATAAATAGGAAGAAGTTCTTCACCATGAGGGTGGTGAGACACTGGAACAGGTTGCCCAGAGAGGTGGTGGAAGCCCCATCCCTGGAAGTGTTCAAGGCCAGGCTGGATGGGGCTCTGAGCAGCCTGGTCTGGTGGGAGGTGTCCCTGCCCATGGCAGGGGGGTTGGAACTAGATGATCCTTAAGGTCCCTTCCAACCCTGACAATTCTATGATTCTAAAGAGTTCCTTTTTAGTTTTAGTTGTCTGAACCACATTATCTGTAAAATTTTCTGGAAGTTTTAGTAATTTACTTACTATTCATATCCTGCTAATTATAGCTACATGTGATTTTTCTACTTAGGGGTTATAACTATACTGAAGAAAAAATAGTTTGCGAAAGTGTTGCACGTACATGTAGTGCTCAATTTTGACGAAGTTGGGCACAGATTGGGGATGGATTATGTCTCTATTATGCCTAGTATATTGGGGAAACCAGATGGTCTTAGCACCTGGGCTTTAATGCAGTCTTAGTAACAATACGGAAGGTACTGCTGGACTGTATACAGCCCTGTAGCAGAGGAGCACAGAGGAAAGATACTACAGACATCTTTATTTTTCCATTACATTCCCATTCTGCATCTCAGCTGAAAGGTCTACTAAGTATCTAACACCCCTTTTGCTCTCAATAATGGGAATTTATGGTTTATGGATTATGATTAAAGTACCATTTAGTGTTCCTGTTTTTTTGTTTTTTTTTTTTTGTGGAAAATCATAGAATCACAGAACGGTAGGGGTTGGAAGGGACCTCTGGAGAACATCTAGTCCAACCCCCCTGCCAGAGCAGGTTCCCCTAGAGCCGGTTTTTGTTGGAAAAACAAGTTCATGGTTGTATGAGAGGAGATGTGGTCTTGCTTAACAGTCAAGCCAGAAGAGAAGAATGGAAATGTGAAGAACTCAGACAGTGTTTCAGCTGCTTTTCAGAATCTAGACATTTATGTTCTGGTTGCAAATTTGAAATTTTCCACTGATGATTTAAGTACTCTTCTTTTTCTTTACATACATTGAATTTTTGTGAAAATTGCATATTCCAAACTGGTCTATAACACTATTCAGAACGTTTGCATGTCAGTACTTCACTGAGTCTCTGATCACTTATATCTGCTAATTTCTGCGATAAGAGCCCCTGACATGTTTCATGACTGTTACGTTTCATGTAGCAGTCCTCACCTGAGACTTAAAGGAAGTTTTTGACACATTTAAAAACTTTTCTCATTAGCTAAGGGTTATATGTGAGGGATAGGTTTCAGGTCTGGTTCGGACTGGTTTCAGGTCTGGCCCCCACCAGCCATAGTGGCTGATAGGATATATACAACTGTTTTGACATATGCAAAATTTATAGAACATACTGACATTATACAATGTGCATGACCGGGACAAGCAACACTCTGAATAACTGAAAAGCAGATTTGCTAACTTTTTAACTTTATTTGAACATTTTTTTTCTTTTAAATACTTCACAGTCCTGACCTTATACAGCCAAATTTCATCTTGGAAAATAATATGAAATGGATGTCTTCACTTGGTCACAGGCACATGCTGCTTCTGTACCCACTCAGTGGTTATTTGCTTTGGATGAATCAGTAAGCCACACTAACAGGTTCACAGCCTTTCTTGAAAATCAAGGCATTAGAAGTTATTATAATGATGGTGGTGTCCAAACATCTATTGCTGTTGTTGCTTTGTGTAAACGGTGTCATTTACAACTCTGCAGCATTCAGGGACCTCACCAAGTTGTTCTCATCCCAGCTGGTTTATTGAACACTCTGTACTCCTTCAGAAAATGGTTGAGTCTACGTGCTCTGCTGTGGAGCTCAGGCTGCTTAGGAGGGGAACAGAAAGTCACACCTTCACTCTCCTCCGGTCCTTTATCTGACAAACCACATGCACATTGCTCAACACCAGTCCTCAGTCTTCTCCAAGACCTTCATCTGACTGCCAGAATCCTCCACAGAGGAGGAAGAATGAAAGATTACCAACTCCTCTCACCTTGAAACTTGGCTCATTCTTTTCCTATCCACCCATTTCCCCACAGTCAGGGGATTTTTATTTCTAACTTTTAGGGTTTGCAGATGTTCCAGACTCCACCAGAAAGGAAGTTTCTCTACAACTGTGTCCCCTGTAAGGACAAGATATCTTCTCTATCACATGTGGGAAGAACCATGCTTTCTAAACAGCAGCTAACTTCTGGTAAGCAATCACCGAATAGCAGGAGATGAGTTGTCCCTGCCAGTTTCCCACACAGCAAATATGCAATAAAGGGTCTTTAACAGATTTCTATCTCCTACCTTGTTGGATTTTCATATATGGTGTAACAAACCCTGGCAGGAATCCTGAGCAAGCTTCCAATCACTTGAATTGAGCCTTTCCTTGGTCTGATTTACCGTAAGGTCTGATGCAGGATGTTCAGTCTTTTCCCTTAAGCTATTTCATCTTGGAGAACCACTCACTGTTTCTCTGATTCAGTGACGATAAAACCCAATCCATCTATCAAGATGAGTCAGCAGACTAGGCCTGCGCACACCCCTCTCCCCACACACATACACAGCATTAAAATGCCAACAAGCTGGATGTTGAACATACGTGCAGAACAGCTATGATAAGTCAGAACAATCGTTAACTTATTCACAGTGCAATTCAAGTACATCTTGTACATGAGTTTCCAAAATTATTTTAATAACAATCATCTTTGACTACACAGTTGAAGATAGTTGGATCTCTTCCTGAAGGCACGTTCCCACAGTAATATCCACGGCACATCCATTACAGACAGTGCTGTTAGTTCTCATTAGCTAGGACAAACAAGCCAGTGAGTCACAATTCCCTGCATAAAGGATCCCATTGTTTTAAACTGATAAACCAGCTCTGTGCTGGTGTAAACCTGACATCGACTAAAGTTTTCTGGGATGTTATTAAGGCAACCTTTTAATGGTCGTGGACCTGAGGTGTCAGGGAGAGAAATCTGTTACAACAATACAGTCAGTTTGTACCTTTTCCAACAAAAGTGACTTGGCTTCTCTCATTGTTGGGAGAACATTATATTTTCTGCAAGTATTTTTCCAAACTCCTCTAAGAAAACTAGTCTCAGGCTAAATGGATGGTACCAAATTTTTCCAAAGTTTACCCAGTAAAATAACTTGTGTGTTTATACACTTCTCACTTAATAGCCTATTTTTGGTAGGTGGCAATTGTTTCCAAAGTATGCTGAAGTGTATCTAATTTACTCTACTATGAGAAAGTATTCTTCCTCTTATGCTTTGGCTCTTGTTTTGTTGTTAGGTTTTGTAAAATCTTAGCACTAATGGTGAAAGCCAAACAGAAATATTTTTACCTGCACTTTGCCAGTAACATCAAAAGAGGTGCTATTATCTCAACAGCAATTTGGACTGGTTATCAAATGATAATCTTGGAATAAGTGAGTATGATTTGTGATGGTACTTATCTTTTGTAGGTGTGGTTGGCATTTATTAAAATGTTTTTTTTTCCTGCTGGATAGCGTGCCAAAGACTTCAGGCAATAAGTAATTATTCCATGTAAAATATTTATTCTCTGCCAGTCATATGTCTTTCTCAAAGATCTGAATTTGCAGCAACCATTTAAAACCATGTAAAAGCTTAAACAGGGGGCCAGAATGAAATCTGATGTAAGTAACTACAACAGAGCTAGGTGTTGTGTGTGCTCAGTAGCTCTTGTGAGTAGAGACCAGTTGTAATTATTTCCTGCATTTATTTGGAACCTTAAGATAAGATTATCCAGTATTGGGCACTCAATTTGTGTTCCAGCCACAAAACCTGTGACCCAGCCAGGAACTTGCTAAGGTTTCTGATGAAGATTTTTGTGTTTTAAAACTGCAAAATGAAACTTCGTTCCGTTTTCATTCTGTTATATGTTGTGGGTTGTTCAGCTCCTGAAAACATTTTTTGTGTGTGAAGGGAAAGATCCAGAATACATGCACAATATAGAATCAGACTGACCACAGCAGTCGCTAGCAGATGCTCTGCTTCTGGACCATAGTGATGGCCCTGAGCTCCTCTGCAGTCACAACAGCTCACTCCGCTCCAGGAATGTGTACTGTGCGCCGTCATGTACCAGAAAGGCTAAACTGAACACATTGGAATAAATTGTACGAGTCTGAACTTGCACTAATTTATTTAAAGCTTTATTTTCTCAAATCTAGTCTTAAGAACTGAACTCATAACCTAAGACCTACTTCACCTTTCCAAAATCATACAAGAGACACAATCAACAGAGAAAACAGGGTAATAAATGTGCATGTACAGTCTGCATTATCTGCTTTCTGAAAGAAAAAAAAATCACTTCAGTATTTACATGTCTACACCATTTACATCTCCTTTTCCTGACTGACTTCAGCACCTAGATACAAAGCTGAATTTTTTTTTCTCTAATTCCTTGAGAGCGTATGCAGCCAGCTGCTGCTGCTGCATTGGTGCTTGCCTGCAGGACTGGCAGGTGGTTATACTTCTGAGAGATTTCAGGGCACGTCTCCCTCTTGAGAAATGTTGGAGGGCACAAAACTCTCCTCGAGTACAATGAAAAATCAAAGGAAGAAGCTTCAGGAGGTGGAATAAACTTCTGAAAGAGGCAAAACTGTAAAGTAAACCACAGTTGCAGTAGCAGCAAACGTTGCCGTTCACTGTTTTACCTCTTCAGTGAGCTATTCTCAATAAATAAATGCACCTGAAAACCTTTTCTATTTATTTAAATTTTGTATTAGGGAGCAACTTTCTGTTAATGTTCATGTAACTCCAGCTACTTATCAGTGTTACCTCTGACATATGCCAGTGTGACAGGTAATTCAGACCCTTGGACATAACTTCAATGTTTTTTGTCTCCTCTGTGGTGATTATGAAGGGACATTCACTAACAGTGAAATCTCTAGATAATTAGATGCCAATCCCTGTCCTTATTGCACAGCTAATCTCTTGCTAAACCTTTAATATGCTATTGCATTTCAGCAAAGTCTTTCTTCCAATGCTGAAAAACACGCTGAATAAGTAAATCCCATTCATAACAACATATTGATACCAATTGTTTTAAAATCCTTCTGCTTTTTAAACACAGCTACACTGTTACTTTAACTTGTTCACTTTCTTAAATGGCTAGGTAATGTCTTTGGAGAGCACTGAGCTAAAATACCACCACAGTCATACAGTAACCTTGGCCATCCTGGGACCTCTTATAAGACCCATCTTCATCTTCAGATATTTTGTTACAGAGAGTGGCCGGTATCAGGCCCTTCACAAGGTGGTAAAAGCCAGGGAAAGTGTAAATATATGTCATTTGCTCTCAGTACTCATCCTGCAGAGAAGAGGTTTCTGTGAAAGAATAATTATGGTATCTAATAAACTTCTAAAAAATATTGCAGCTGGAGCCTATTCATAATTCTGGATATTCCTGACAGTAATATAAACACTGAATGATTCTAGTAAGACATAAGAAAGGAATGGTCACTGCTGGTGTAATCATATTGAATTAGTGGAATATAGTGTGAAAGTCTGTAGCTATTGGAGTCTGAAGGTTGTGTCCACCCATAGAAAGCAATAAAGGTTTTCCTCACAAAAAAAAAAACCAAAACAAACAAACCAAAGAATGACAAAAACAAACAAACAAAACAAAAAAACAAACACAAAACAAACCTGAAAGGTTTGTTTGATTTTTATATTGATATCTCTAATATCAAACAGAGAAAAACTTTGTCTTTTTAAGATTTTGGTCAGAGAATACTCAGTCAGAACAGCCGAAGAAGTTGCAGGATACAGCATACTCAGAAGACAAAGCAGAACCATTGGATAACAACCCTACTAGTTTGTTTATTATAATCACAATAAAAGTAATTTTTTAGTCTTTAAATCTGTCAGAAATTCAATATTTCTCCAATACAAGTCTAGTAAGGACTAAGCTAGAAAGTCAAGTCAGCAGAAATGCTGGTGTAAAAGTATTAATATGGTGTAAAAACATACTGGCATGTCTTACTTTCATAATTTGACAGGCATGTATTACACTGATCACCTTTTTGAACTGGTATCTATCTTGGAGATTTCACTGATATGTTAATAGCAGCTTCTGAAGTTAAGCTGATAATGTCATTTATATATTGGCACAAAACCGGTAGATTGACAAGATCTGAATTCTGAATTGCACATAAGTAACAGTGGCAAGACAGAGCAAGACTTAGAGGGGAACAGAAGGAGCTCGAAACATGGTGAAGAGAAGGATGGGACTAGGTCAAACTGCATCCTTGGTCTCATTAGAAGGATTGTCTATTAACTTGTTGCTGAGCATGCAGCACTGACGTGAATAAAAATATTTAATTCTTGAACTTACTGCTTCGGTATTACAGAACTGGACACTTTTTATCTGCAGCTAAATTGCAGACTTCCAGTTTCCAACATCTTAAGCTACCTGACGTATTGCTGCTTCAGATCCATTTTTATACATGTAAATGTAACAGGCCTGAACAGGAACACGAAGGACCTCCTGGATTTGTTTTTACTAGGAGGACATCCTGGATTTTTGTTAGCGTATGTGACTTAACCATCATGCGACTGTCACTGCTGTATGATTCTACAAGGAAATGACACTTTCACAGATCAGTCTATATCTGATTTGGCCTGAAACCCCGCTATTATCTCTCACTTCTGATCGCTTGAATGTGGAAACATTTTTGGGCTCCGAACAGTTTGAAAGGGATTACATACAAAGACAAAAAGCAATATTCAAAGTGGAAAGTTTCAGACTGACTTTTAAAAGTGTTTGGCAAGGGACATTCAGTGAGTTAAAAGGGTTGGGAGTTCCAGACGGAAGGAACAGGGTATGCAAATACTCAATTAGCAGCAGTACGAGGGTGAGACTTTGCAAGAAACAGAACAATCTAGAGATGAATCTCTGGGAGAATTGGCAGGAATGTAGGTGACAAGGAAGTCTTATAAATCATGTCATGAAAAAAGCATGGAGTGTTTGATAGCAAGGAACGAAATGTCATATAAAAACAGTGCAGCACATTACCCAATTAGAAGCAAATGCAATGAGAACATTTCAGGGTAATGCAGGGATCGGCTTACTTCTAGGCAAGAGTCCAGCTCACACATTTTAGAATGGCTACCGTGGAAGAAAAGTGCGTATAGAAAAGTAGGCGTGAAGATGATTAAAATAACCAGGCCTGCTCATGATTGCATGGGATGAAGACAGTATAATTAACTTGGCTAAAGGAGTGTCTTATCCTTGTGATATATGTAAACTGATAAGAGGCTAAACAAGTGGAGGCAGCCGAAAATTGAATGAGATGGAACGGAGACTTCAGAACAGCTCCAAGAAACTTGACTCATTGTGTTGCTGTAAAACATGTCCATTTGATCTGCAACATGGAAAGATCATGCAGGTTGGTCTCCATCCTGAAGTAACTCCCAGTATAGTGACATTTGGGTACAAATCGGACTTTCACAATGTAACTTTGTGCTCAGAGCCAACTAAAGATTAGTTTGCAACAGATTACCATGGAGTATTTGGCAAAATTTTCTTGCAAAAAACTGATTTTCCAGCAGACAGATAGGCAGGATGGAGACAGTAAAACAGTGGTTAGAGGGGAAAAAAAGATGTAAAGTGTACATGCAAATCCTACTATCTGAACAGAAATGAAAACTCAACATTGATCCACTAATACAATTTTTAGAAAAGTTATAAGAAGCAGATGTAAGAAAATAAAATTTTATTTTTCCCGTCATCATCAATAATTCCATAGTGTATTGTTGCAGTTTCATTTGGCTTTTCCAAATGAAATTTTACAACATGAGGAAAAGAATTCTAAAGCTCAAGCTGACCCTTGAAATTCTGAGGTAATGAAGTTTAGAAAGAATCTACAAAATAAAGAATAAAGACAATTGCCAAGAGTTCAAGAGCTGAGGAAATAACTGTTTCCCCTGACACCTTGAATAACTTTTTTGTTTGTCTGACTGTTCAGCTGAATAAAAGTGTTGGTCTGAACAGAAATTTATTTTTGCTTTGTATTTTTTGTCTAAAAAACAACCACTACCAAACCCCGAAGAAGCAAAACGAGAAGAGTTTGTTTTACACTGAGCAAAAGCTTTCATGTATCATGGAATGCAAATTTTACTCTGATGTGTACTGAATGATGTGTACTGAATGAAACTACGCTTCCAAAGAAAGTCAAGTAGGGTATCACCTGACTCTCTACACAATGTTCTTACCAGATGAAGTTCTCAAAATAAGTGTTTTGAGTGGTGAAGACCTGGCTGTGGTAGCATCACCTTTCTCATTCTTACCATGGTTCATAGCAATACCTTGAATTTATCTGAAGAATTCTTTAAAATAGAAACAGCCCAACCAAACTTCACGTTATGTCAGTAAAAACATCTATAAAAACAGTGTATTTTGGTGTCCTTAGACTTTCAGTTAAAACTCCCAGTTAAAGGTAACCTAAATTTTAAAAAGCTATTGTTTTCAGAGAAAACTTTCAGTTCTTTGAATAATTACTTAACAGAGGACGGAAGAGTAAGAAGTGACTTTGCTTTTGTGCAGGCATGTTAGATTGTAATTCCTATTTTTCTTCCCATCATTGGCTCTTTTTTCTCTGAAGTGCATACTTGATGATTTCTTTTCAGATGGCTTCTGTCCAATGCAACACTGACGTACCAGGCTGAGAAAGTGAAGTATGTTTCTTCTCAGGGCAAGTCTGTAGTCCAAATCTTAAGGAGCCCTTTTATTTCGTGACCCAACACAGCTGGTGCTTAGAGTTTTTAAGACCGTATAAGTGAAAATTAAACTACGGGACCTATTTCTCTAAAACCAAAACCTTCACTTCTTGGTTTTAAAACTGAAGGACAGTATCCTTCCTTAGAACCACAATGCAGAAGAGTTACAATCAAACTGATATCTTTGTTCTGGTAACAATAATACAGGTATTTTTCAGTAATAATGAGCTGTACTATTGAATGGATTAAAAACTGGGGATTTCACACTACCTGTGCAAGACTGGCACAGATAACCATTCCAGAGTCCACTATTCCAAGATACCAGCATTCTCCATTTCAATAGTACTGCTCGTGAGATACCTGACAGTACAAACTGCAGCGATTTTCGATGCTTGTTAAGCTTCCTGACCATGAAAATCTACTGTGAGCTCTAAAAACTAATGTTTCTCTCTCAGACACTTAGATTAATTTTAATCAAGGTTGTGCATCATCCCCCTTTCATATTCTTTCTGGAAATGAAGCAAGGGGAGGTCAGAATCTTTCCTTGGGCTTTGATTCAGAATTTTTATGGCAGCTACTGAATTACTTGGAGCTTTAAAGGAGTCACTTTTCCAAAGCTGAGAATAAATAAAGCCAAATCTATTGGGACAAAGAATTTAAACAGAAAAATATGAATAATTAGGAACTGTTTAGGAATATTTTACTAGATGTCCAAAAGCCACAATCAATAAAGAAGGACAACTGCTCTGGTAATAAGCCAACTTGGCTTAGAAAGGAAATGAAAGCTGTTCTTAAAAATACACATGTACACAATATTTGTATGTCTCTGTGTGTGTATATGCACATAAACTGATCAATACATATAAGGAGTAAAGTGGGGGAAAGGAAAATGAGTAGGTGATTGATAATGAAAGCAGAAGGACAAATATGAAGTGAATATCCAGAAAAGTTAAAAAACAGTCAGGGTGCTTTATAACACACAAGGAACACTTCATTGTGCTGAACAGAAATGACATAAACCTGGAATATAGAGAAGGGGATGAGAGAATGATACCACATAATTTCACTGGCTCGATAAATTGGGTACAAATGAAAAATACTGTGTTTCATACAGTCAAATATCAGGACATTCATCTCAGAATGAAGAACAAAGGCTACAGGGGTATCCTCCTTTTGGGGACTGTACAGAGCCTAGAGCAGAAGAAGCCAATCTTGCTTTGACAGTGACCCTGTCATAATTAATAAGATTATTAGTTATAATAAGGGAAAGTACTTCCTTTCCCTTATTACTATATTACTAAGGTATCAGGCATTATTGTGGCTTTAAACATACCCAAGCCTGGTACTCATAACTTAAAAGAGGTGTTTATAAATTGGAAAAGGTTCTAAAAAGATCTATAGGAAAGATCAAAGGACTGGAAAATGAGGCAATACTGAAAGAACCAGGGTTCTCTTTCTTTAGTTAAAAAGAGAAAAGGTTAACTGGCAAAAAACCTACAGTATATATAGTTATAGACATAGTTGTACACATATGGTGGGTTAACTTGTTTATCCCTAGTTTCCATTCCACCTGCTATTCCCCTTCCTCCAAAGAAAGTATAGAATACACTATACTATAGTATGAATATTGTACACTGATTCCACTAGAGAAGTCAGGCTAATGACAAACACAGTGGTTTCTTACAGCTTTAAATCTCCGGCTGCAACGTGAGTTCTGCCTGGGCTTGAGAATCCTACTGGGAGAGAGGAGAACATCTGATCTGTAGGATTACAGTGGAAATCCTCACCCAAGAAATGAAGCTATTTATTGTCACCAGCACCTTCACCTACGAATGGACCGTCTCAGGAATTTTTACAGCCACACTGTGAACAAGATCATGGAACCAATCAGGTTAAAATAAATCCAAGGCAGGGGAAATACAATTTTCATCAATTTCCCACAAAAAAAGCGCTCAGCCTGAAGAAGCAGGACAGCACAGGATGAGAATGAGCAGTCAGGGTCAAGGGAGGCCGGAGTGCTGGCAATGATGGTTACTTTCACGATCAAGGTAGAGGTAAAAAATTTTATATGGATGCTCTGTTCATGAATAGTTATTGATTAGGAAGAAGCTCTCTATACAGAAACATTTATCTTTTGCCAGGGATCCCCAGGAAATTCTTGTTAGCTCCCTGTAGCCACAACCTCCAAGCTGAAACCCCTAATCTAAAACATTAATACATCAATAATAGACTACTTTAAGTGTAACAAAAAGTTAGCTTTTAAAATTCCCATCTTCGTTCTTAAAATGTGAGTTCTTTGGAGAAGCAATCAGTCTTTTCTAAGTTCATCAGTACTTACAGGCAAGCAATGCCTGAAAACTCTGAAAATCCCTCGATATAACTTGCATTATTGCCATAATCAGCTTTTGTACCATTTTTTTTCCTTTTAGATTTAAAGGATAAAACTATTATTAAAACCTTGAGCTCAGGAATAGCATGACTATTGCTGTGAAGTAATGAGTATCTTTACTTCTAAGGAAGGTCAATGAGAGCTCAGAGATAGAAACATCAAATTGGTAAATAAAATTTCTATTCTATAGAAAGAGTGAAAGCCTTTAGCTGCAAAAATATGTTATTTTTGAAACAAAATATTGAAACATTTGAATGGACCTGGAAAAATATAATAAGCAATTTCTAAGTCATAGAGCATTAAACTGAGGTTTTTAAAAAAAAAACAAAAAACAACCAAATACCAAACTTAAATTACTTATGCCATTGTTATTCAAAGGACACTAATTTTTTATCAGAATTTTTTTTTCAGTACTGACATAATCCTATAATCCTGCAAAACATTTCAGTTTCCTAGAAAGAACATTTGAATGGAAAATTGTTTCCTAGAAAATTAATTTATCATCTCTGCCTCTCCTATGAAATGGTTATGCCACAACTTTGACTACATCTTAAGAATTGTCATATTCCATGAATATTCCAATATTAGAAACAGGGTATAAATTAGAAAAAAGCGTTAGTAAACTGTTTGAATTTAAACCTTCGATAATCACCCAGCCTACATATAAATCCTTAATTTTATTTGATTATTGTCCTTCTACTTTTTCTCTCTGGCCAGATGCTATTTTCCATTTGCACAGTAGAATATAATCCAGAAGAAAGTAACTGGAAGATACTTCACACAAGACAATTGTTGGTCTAATCAACTTGTGTGAAAGTGATTTGTAGGTGCTCCATGGTAGAAGAGAATCTATTAGGATACTGGCGGCTTGAAAGATATTCCAGCTGAATCTGATTCTGTAACTTTGCTTTCAGTCATTATAGAATGAAGGACTTCATGACTCTTATGACACAGACAGTTTAAACAGTAGGTTAACAATATCGCCTGTCGCCTGTTTCTTCTTATGCTTGTCTGAAAAACCTATGTTTTTCATCTTTTCTGTAACTGAAGACAGTAAAAGAAGAATGAGTACCTTGCAGCTGAATTTCATAAGAAATTTGTAAGTGATTAGAAGTGATATTTATAATTACTGTTAATGGTTTTTTTGTTATCCAATACTTAACATCACATGAGAAGAACCTAGCATCTGATTGAAAGCACTCAAAACCTAGTTGATTCTTACAACAAATTGTTGTAATTGGAATTGGATGATCTTTATGGTCCCTTCCAACCTGAACCATTCTGTGAATCTGTGATTCTGTGAAATCTGGTATTTTTTATCAGATGCAACTCAGTTTGCAACTATGCAGATGATTCTTCTAGTTCACCTCTTTCATCCATGCTCGTCTTCAGGTGATAACTTAGACGTATGACCAGAACTTAATGAATTGTATAGCAGCTTATTCCCAACTGTAATATATTCTGGGAGTCCAGAAACCTTCTTCATCATATGATAGATTCGTAACTGCAAGGGTATATGGTATGACACATCTAGTATCAACACATTAATGAAAATGAGCAATGTTATGGGTGGTTTTTTTTGGCTACCTTTCAATTCATTTAGTTTTCTTAAAATAAAAATCAAGAGGCTTACCTTTAAAGAGCTGTTCTTTATATTAAAATTATATCGAAGTAAAGAGGATTTCACTGAATCACATTATTTGTAGTACTTACCTCGTTTGACATCCTTTCTTCTTTTTTCGTCATTCAGTGTAAATCCAAAAGATAAGTGGCTGAGATCATACCTTCTAATAATCTTCCATTATTTATTACTTAGGACAGACTTTTTGATGAATTAGTCTATAACCTGCATCCCTGGAATACACTTGCAATTCAGGCTGTAGTTGCTAAAATTTCTCTTAGAAGATTAGACTCTTCCAGGAGAGTCTAGGAGAAAGGAGTAGAAGATTCAGCGCTAGAGGATATTCTTTCTGGGCCGGCTGCTAGATAATGCTAACAGTGAATCTATGCTGGAGTCTGGAGAAAAGTGAAATAACTAAGGGAAAACTAGCAGAAAGTTGGAGAATATTTTAATGTCTTTCTTTCCTGACTTATGAAAAGAATTAAACTATTAATTCTATTTCTACTAATTGAAAATATTGTGAAATGACTAGCATATGTATTGAATTATAAAAATTCAGAAGTGTTTAAACCCAAGTAGAAAAATATTTGATACTGTCAGTGGCTGGCTTAGACATAGAATATAAGAAAAAGTGAAGTTCAGATGAAAAGACATTTATCTCATTTTTTTGAAGGTAATACCCATTACCCCATGAAATAATCTTTAAAGTCAAGGGTGGTATCCTCCTTACCTGGACTGATGAGATCCAGACAACTAGGGAATACTGACAGTGAATAGTTGGAACAAGCTCATTGATATTTTCTGTATTTCCTTCATTCTACTATGATGTACTCTAACATGGCAAATACCTCCCTACAAGCAGCAATTATTATAAAACTTAGTGTTAGGTAGATAGTTACCCTAGAGCTCGCTCTGTCATGGATTGTCTAAGCAGGGAAGAGTTATTTCTCCAAGGGGGCAAGTTATGTGGATTCTGGTAAAGCTAATCAATCTTCATCAAAGGGCTGTATCTTTCAGAAATCTGGCTAAAACCAAACCTATTCAGAAACAGATGGCTTGGAATGAGGGTATTAAGTAATTTTTTATTCTCATGAAAACATTTCTGAAGGCCATCCAGTCCTCAGGAACAGGCGATGAAATCATATATGAATAATGAGAATTGTTATCATATCATGTAGCATACAAAATCAGAGTGTTAGGCTGGAAGCTGAGCAATCACATAGGCTTGTTCAGGATCTTGTCTTCAGTAGTTACATTTCAGTCATGGTAGTTGAATGACAAATTAAGTGTCCAGTTGTGAAAAACGCCACCCAAAGACCTTGAGCAGATGCAAACCTGTTCAGGGACTATATGATCTAAAAGATACTTGTACATCTTCTATGGAGAAGCAGCAGCAAAAACTTAACAGCACTGGACAAAGAAGATGTCACATGAGAACAGGTGACGGTTAAAGCATGTGTCTGGGTATAGGTAAGAAGCAAAGATCGTGGGCATTACCTAGAAATACAGAACACTGAGCAAGGTGTTCATGGTCCTTCAATTCCTGCTACTTCCAGTGAAATTAGGGTGTATGCATCTTCCTTTAACTGAAAACAATCTCATCAAAGAAGTATTTAACCCCATCATTAAGCTTCTCTTCACGATATATAATTATTATTATTAACAGTAATATTTTTGCAGTAATACTCTGTTTTCTGCATACTCCTCACTATTCTCAGAACATCCTTCTCCAGCTCCGTACATTCCAAGAGCTCAACAAAATCAATGGTATTCAGCACATCTGCCTTTCCCATGGCAGCTGATGAGTGAGATAACTTTTCTTCCACTATGGTACAATCCACTTCATTATTTCATGCCTTTCAGATTGGAAAAAGTACCTCAGGAAAATAAGGCTGCCTTAAGTAACCAGACTCCAGCTGTCTAGCACCTACATGTAATGCAGGATCATAACCTATGCAAGTGCCAAAAGCAGTCAGCAAAAACATCACAAAGTGAGTTTGATGCAGAGCAACGCCAGATCTGACAACAATAAAACCGCAAGTAATATATAACCTTATCAGCAGTGAAGCATTCAGTAGTCTACATCATCAAGAGCTGGCTGAGTGCAGCTTTAGAAAGAAGCCTAGTATTTTAGCAATTTTGAGTTGCTGTTAATTTCCCCTTCCTCATTTGCTATTGATCCTTCTTTGCCTGGTGTGCCTTTTTCTCAGCGTATCTGCGCTCACTGACAGCTCTGTGCAACTCCCTGCAATCCTCTCAAACGTGACACCATGGCTCCCTTAGTAGTTATGATAAGCTGTCTATCTGCTCATACAATTTAGTATAATTTTATTGTGGCAGGTAGAGAAGGTTTGGAGCAGAAACCTGTAGGATTTAACACTAATCCTATCAGCACTGACTGACCTATCTTGCACAAGGAATAATGTGTTGTTGTAGGAAACAGTGCTGGGCAGGATGTAGGGTTTCCCTGCCCATGGCATCTGACCATTGGTCATGTTTCTGCCATCTTGGGCATCAATGAGTCCTTTTAGAGTGCTACCCTTTTACATTTGTAGATTTTGCTGCTATTTATGCATTTGCCATTCCTTTTCTTTAGATAGCCTTAAGTTTCTGAGTTCCTTAGGAAAAGCACTGGGCATGGAAGGGCCGATTACAAATTGAACTGGCACTAATATTTCAGTCCTGTTAATTATTATTCTTCTACACCGAAACCAAATAGGGTTTACCAGAACAGTTGGACAGTTCTTCCTTAGGTACAATATATTTAAGACTCAAAATACAATGAAATTTAAGCAGTACAAGAGCAAACCTTTACTAATTATTGAACAATTGACAAATTAATTCCCAACTGGGTGGATCAGCTGGCAGTCCTCACTGCCATCTTTGAGTTTCAGCTATTCTACAACTTTTATGAGAGTGTCCTGTATGTGAGACATCAAGTTTTGTTTTGTGAAAAAACTTCTTTTTGGCAGACATGTCTATGTTACTACTGCTAGACGCCTCTAGAAACACCTTGGAAGAGCTTTGGTCATTTCTCATGGACAAAACTGAAGCAGTAACTCTATCCTCGCACCTACAAATCTCTCATTTCTTGATTCTCAGTACATTTGTGCCCTGAGACCTATTGAATCAATATGGATCACAGGGGCAGTTAGAATCAAAATTAATTTTACATCTCCTCATTATGAAATACAAAAAGCAGTTATCCCTGTGCTCCCAGCAGTGAACTAGATAAGCACCTTTCTAAAGAACAGACATAATTCAAATATGGGTAGATGCAGATCTTGCCTAAATGGGAAGGGAAGGGAGAAAAAACTCTGCAGTTGCCAATGTCCCTCACAGAGTAGATCTTTGCTATGTCCAGCACTGAGGAGGTGCTTGTCCCTTGGACTCTTCTCTCTCATTAGTGATCAGTGTAGATAAAACAGTCAGAAAACTTCTCATTTAATTTTGTTGATTGTTTGTTGAATAACTGTAAGTATGAACATCCAATCAGGCTGAGACATGGAAGATTCCCTGTAGTTGTTACAGCAGAAAATGAAAATACATCAGTAATTCTTCTGTAACATCTCCCTCACCTAGGACTCCAAGCAAACCTCACTCAACAACTCCAACTGAACCTTACTCCAGACACTCAACAATCAGACAATGTCAGAAGAAATGACCTTGCATGTTTGTGACTGGCTAAAAGATTGTTGCCAGCTATGAAAGAAAGATGTGATAGCAACGATTCAAGATTACCATTTTCAGACTTAATATTACCATTTAATACATTCTGATGAAAAGAAATCATGACCAGTATCACAACAGACCTGAAAAGCTGAGGCTAACACAAAACTCTTTTAATGTTGGACTACTGAGATGCATCTGTGGGAAAGGTCATGAATGGTTTTATTTTTTTTTCATGGCTCGACATCATATATATTTCTGTGACTCAGGCTGGCAAAGCTGATAAACATTTTTTCAGAATTAGCAATGCCAAAACTCAGAAGACCTGACTTTCAGAAGAGGCAAGTATATGGCAAGTAATAATGGTGGAAAAGACGAAAGGAAAAAAGGAAGCAATGAGAGCAGCACCAGGTGAGAGCGGTGCCTAATGCGCCAATGAAACTGGACATGGCAGTCAAAACCCACTGTACAACAAAACAAAGCTTTGAGATAAAAAAATGTTTCATCTCTTCAGGAAGGATGTGAAACTAGATGTTATCGTGAGCAATAGAAACATGGTAGAATAACCATCATCAGTGGAACACAAACTGCAGAGGGAAAAGCTTTGAATAAATATGAAGGTAGCAAGGTGGAATTGTCTAACGTTATATGACAGTCTATAAAGGAGAGAAGAAGGTAGAGTGCATAATAGTCTGCGTATTTGGTCATCTTCTACAGAAGACCGGTGAAATAGACTCCAGTAGACAATTCTCAGGGGCAAGGCTGTCAAGTTGTTACATGGGAAAGAGAAAGGCACATTCATCCAGAACCTTACCCCTTCCTGGTTAAAGCACTCTCCAGAGTTGAGGGCTGAAATTCCCATGGGCCCGCAGAGCCAAAACTGCAAGCTGAAACACTGCTGTCTAAAACCTCCTGGGAGAAAATCCACAAGGAAAAATAAATATTTTAACTGTAAGGAAAATATAAATTGATGCTTCAAATGAGAAGAAGGTTTGTAGTCATCAGATCTTCAACTCAAAAGTGGAGACAAAAAGGTTGTTTGAATTTTCAGGGTTTTCCTTCTTATACCAACTGTCCTTGCATGTTCCTCTCTCCTCCCCTGTGAGATATTAATTTTACTGCAACGGTGAATTTGGTGTTCAAGAATCAATCAGAATATTATTTTTTCTGAAATTGAAACACCTTAAAAACTGCTGCTTTCTGGGGGGTTTTGCTTTTAAAAGATTCTCTTTCCAAACTTTTACTTCGGATGAAATTTACCCCACAAATTTTCTGTTGGATTAACTAAATGTGGGAAGTAAATGGCATGTGAAAAGGGGATAGCTGCTATCACTTGATAGTGATAAATTACTTCAGTGTCAGGAGGAATGATTGAGATAACAGCCATTTCAGTCTCTGTGGCATTAACAAAGCAGCTCTTACAAGGAACCAGCTTGAAATGGATTCAAATAAACATGATAAAAAATTAATTCCACTAAAAATAATGTTCCAAGAAACTGACACACCTTGAGGTTTGGGGTATAATTTATCTAAGTATTCCCTTAGAGATCCTTTCTTCTCTGCAGAGAGACATGAAAAATCATGGTGTCATTTAATGTTCTTTTTTACCTGTAAAATATTTTATTGTTAGTTAGGTAGCATGTAATATATAGTGTAATTTGATTCACATGGTAGTGACTATTCTGTTCTTTTGAAATTGCAAAGACTCATTACCATGAAGCTAATGAAATGTACGCAGCTAAACCAGACTCCAAAATTGATGGATCCATATTCTCTCCCATTCTGGAGTCAACAGGAACTTTCTCAGCAGCATCAGCAAGAAGCAGATTGCTGGTGATCAGATTTTCCATGAGATTAGATGGCTGTCTTAGTGAGAATGAACCCGTTCTGAAAGCAGAACTCAGAGAACATGTCAGCAAAAGTGGAAATTTCGGGGGTGGGGGG
>VYZM01009052.1:700439-733604 GCA_013398915.1 Dromas ardeola
TTCCCTTGTCTCCAGCATAGAAAGTATTAGCATAATTCCTCAAGTGCACACTATCTAAGATACCTGTGAGTTATTTATTAATAGTTAAAGAAGTTATTTGGCATCCAGCATCAAATACAATTCTTGAAAAGGGCTGACAGCAGAATACATTTGTTAACTAGAGACATGCCTAAACTTTGCCAAGAGAAATACTGAACTAAACGTGCATTCACTGAAGGAGAGTGTGTCTTTTTTAAGTTGAAGTCCTTGTTTATAAAGTTTCCTTTTTCATCTCGTCATATTTCTCTAAATTTAGATTGATAATAGTAGCAACAGGAATAAGGTAAATCGGACTAAAGAAGAGTTTTACCTATTGCGCCATTCACAGCTTATCTCTTTCTGCAGCATTTGCTTTATATTGCAATAGAAGACAACCCTTGTGATACCCTAAAAGCTTGACTTGTTTATATTTTGTTCATTTTCTTTAGTTTAACAAGGTGATAAACAAATGAGCTTCTCAAGGAATGAGGGATTGTGAGAGCTAGAAACCAAAGTTCTCTGTTTACTCATAGGCCAGGTATGGATGCCGACAGGCACGGTGCAAATATGTCTGTCAGTGATCATACGGTTGGCCTGAGGGAACAAGACTAAGTGGTGGTTATTAGTGTAACTCCTTGCTGCTTCACATTTGGGACGTTTCCTGAGCTGAGCTGGTCAATGCTATCGACCCATGGTCAAGTATGGGGAATCCAGACAGGCGAATCTAGGATAAGGATTGATGAGTAGACTGTTCTCCACAAACCTCATGCACTCCTCTCTTGTAATGTATTTTCCATATGAAATAAAAGAATAAAGTGAAATCTGATATCTGTGGCATAGTAATTCATATAAAGCTTATGGTATGGTAAAATCACTCAGGCAGAGAGAGCAGTCTCTGGAGCACCCTGAGCAGAGGCGAGCTACACTGCTGTTTAGATCCTCTCCCTTTGGCTGCCTCTCAGACAGACGGCTTCTCAATCAACCTGTAGGCTATTTATCTGGGCATACTTGGTATGGAATTAATCTACCTGGCATGCTTGGACATGCAGGGTCCCATGCACTCTTAAGGGTACCCTCCAGCACGTCTGAGCCCATGCTTACAAGATCACTGTCTAGTCTTGATGACGGTTTTGACTCCTGGAATGGCCATCAAACAACACCACAGATAGTCTCTTGGAGTCCATCGCTACTGAAGAGCCTTGGAAGTATTCCTGCTAGCAAACTAGCAAATGATCAAGAGAACCTTGAGATTTTCATGTGAGTCAATGCAAGTATCAAGATCTATTATGTATAATATGGCAAAGAAGAAAAACATACTCAGGAAGTTTCACAAGATTTATCCTGGCTTTTAGATACTGGGAAAATGCTTTAAGAACTTCTGAAGTGGCATCACTGATGTCAAAGGTCAATATTTTCAAATGACATTCTCACAAATCAAATCAAATAGTCTATTTATTTTACTGTGACATCCAAAATTTTTTTTAAAGTTATTTTTGCAAGTCTACTGACAGTAGACTGCATTTCACTTGTAACTGCCCTTTTGCTGGTGAAGAAAGGAGATCCTGATTAGGAGGAATGTGTACGCAGAGGCACATGCGCACACACTAATCTTCTTTGTACATTCCTGTAAACATTTGTTTGGTTCTTCCCTAAAAATTAGCAGCCATTACAGCTGCGTGTGAAACAGAAATCCAACTATTGATGGAAATTTATCTTGTGTTATTTTGAATTTAAAAATTAAAAAAAAAAAAGATAATATTTGGAAATCTGGACAATAGCAGTCACCTGTCCATTTTTGCAGGACGGGGAATAGACATGCTACTTAGGATATTGCTAGGCATTTTAGGGGAGAAAGGGAGATAAAATCCTAATTATATCTTTTAATACAAAGTCATAACTCTTTCAAATCTGTTTTATTTTGCAAACACTATAATTTACACCAGCAATTTTCTACTAATCAGGTGTTGTTATTGTAGTGTTCTGTTTTACCAGGACGCTTTAGCGTTAAAAATTATAAAAGATGTCAGTCAGTTTTGAGTGTAGTGCAATTATTTTTATGGCTGATAAACTGAATGAATAACTCCCTGTGTGCAACATAGGCAGAGCAGGTTTCAACAGTCCTTGGTCTGCTTTTGATTTACATGTCTATACAAAGATGTGCAACTCAAAAAATATGGTATTACTGCACAATAAAACAATTGGATTAGAAGCGATCCTACTGAATATTCTTTCTATCTTCCCCATAACATTGCAGTTGCAAAAATATATACACGCATTAGGTGAAACCCTGTGTACACTAAAACACAGCTATAAGGTGCCTTTTTTAAGATAAACTGACGAGATTGCAAAGATTCTTGGACAGATAACACAAAGGGGGTGTGCTAGGATTGGTCTTGACGTCATTAAAAACAATATGGGCAGATAACTTTTAGTTGGCACCGAAATCACCAAAAGTAAAGATAAAGAATCCTTGAATGACAGGAGGCAACATCTCCTTTCCTGAACCAGGATTATCCAACAGAGCCTCAAGAAAGCCCCAGGGTAAAGGTAAGGAAGAAACAGTTTTAGTGCAACATCCCTTAATTATATACAGATGTTTACTAAGAAATCTAGCTATATCATCTGCACGGCAGAGAAAAACAGGGATTTTATTCCTCTGCCTGTTATCAATTAAATCATCAAAACAAAATTATCATTCAAATTACAATGTATCATTTCACTTTTAGAATGTATAGGGAGGAGGCAATCTATGAAGCAGAAATCTGCTAACCATCAAAGAAACAAAGAAACATTAAAGTTCAATGGACAGTTTGTTCATGCATGTTTTAATCTAGTTTTTTTAAAAATGGAAACCACGTTCACGTGGTCAAAATAACACTTGCGTCAAAGAAGCCTTTGAGGTTCAATCCAGTGAGACAGGCAATTTTTTTTTAATTTCTTTCTTTCTTTTTCTTTTCTTTTTTTTTTTTTTTTTTTGCAAAACCCCAAAATGTTTTCAAGAGGGGAATGTGATTTCTGAGATCCCAAGGTGGCACTGCTAGAGTTTCTATGTGGGAAAATATCTGCTGTGAGGCAAGTTTGGCACAAGCATAGAATATCAAATGCTTAACTTCTAACTGTATTCCCTTGGAAAATGGTTGCAACTGGGAACTGGTTTCTATTAATACTTACATTCTATTGTCTTCTACCATACATGTGTTTTAGTTGTTCAGTGTTACCTTTTATGATATCTATGTTTTAAAGTATTCATCTGACTTTAGGAAAGGCATGTATATCAATCATTACTTTTTACTGTACACACACCTTGCATAAATTAATAAAATGCCAGGTAAGTAGTTTCCTTATTGTTTTTAATCTGGAAAAACTGTAAAAGCAGTAATGACACACTTTTTTTAAGAAAACAGGTATGTGGTTTTTATGGGAACAGGTATGTTGGTATGAAAAATTAAAATCCTCAGCTAATAATCCACCTGGGATGTCAGATACTGTCCCTGGGTGCTTCTGTTTTTTCCACTAGCATTTCTTTTCAGAAACTATTCCCTATAAAGATATTAATATTTTCTCTTGCTGTGAAATTTAAAACCTTTTTTCCTTCTAAAATTAAGCAACAGGTGTGCCACTGTACTCCCTGACGCAATACCTACCTGGGACAAAGGGTCATATTCATAAAAAAGCTTTCTGTGGTCATGGCTCTTTAATACTTCCCTTTTAAAGCTGAAAATAAAGACACATATGATTTTATTAGAGATACACAAAAAGTCGTAATCATGCAGTCACAGAGATTAGTGTCTCCTTAAGGTAACCTTTAAGCAAGGATGGATTTTTCCACCAGGTTCAAAGGCAGGGACTGTAAAGAACCCTCTGCCTGTGCCCCGGCCCATGTGCACCCATACACGGTCTACTCACACAATTAGCATCTGAATTTAAACTGAGCTTTGTTTAAACTACCATTTATACCTATCATTTTTGGCACTCTGTCCGGAAGGACAAAACAGCCTGGAAAAGAGAATCATTCTCTAGTATGCAAATGCAATCTCCCTGCTGTCAACTGTCCTTTTCCATCAGATTACGCTGCCTTTCCCACATTTAGAGGTCTAGTTCAAATGGTTTACGTGGGCATAACAACTACAGGGAGAGTCATGATCTTAGAAAAATAACTACCATGGGATTTATTATTGCATTTTCTCTCGAAATTTAAGTGTAAGCTACATTAAGTGTAGTTCAGGTTGTATGTATGTATTTGCTGTCTCTTCGCTGCACGTAGACACGCATTTGGGAATTCAAACAACTATAATCTGATGGCAGCATCTAACAGCATTAACAGCAATTGTTTTCAAATTGCCTGTCCCTCCCAGCCACATTGGTATTGCAAAGAAAAAAAAAAAAAAAAAGAAGAAAAAAAAATGGGCTCGTAGGGAAAAAAAAGGCTAAGAACTCACACTCACTTTGGGAGCTTCTTTGCTTTCCAGAGCTGAGCAGTGTGTTACCTCTGGTAGGAATCAGCTGTGAGGCCGCCAGGAAGGTGCTGCCTTGCTGCACAGCAGCCTTCCGCTGCCCACCGCTCCCAAAAGTAGACGTCGGTAGGATCACTTGAATTCAGGACCTGCTTTCTGACGTAACAGGTACCTTGTATATACGCTTACCTGACAGCCTAAAAAGTGAGAGTGGTTTGTCACTAAGCAAGTATTAAATGCACCATCCAGTCTCCTTTGCTCAGTAAAATGGCTCAGGAAGTGTTGTCACAAGAGATATTGAAAGGAATTTATTGTTTTACTGATTTGGAAACAGTGCATATGTAGGTTGTGGAGGTAATGTGCTGCTGAGACAAGTGCGTATTCCAGCTGGCTCAAAGGCTAGACATGCCTCCTAACTTTTATGTTCCTTAACACTTAGATGTGCCAAGAGAAGCTCCTGGGCATCCTCAGGAGCAGGCCCAGTCCTTTGCCTGCTGACAGCATGTCTAAACCTGAACCTGGTCCTATTTCGAACACACTGGGAGCTTGAGAGCACACCTTGAGACTTAGCTTTTAAATCAAGCTTTCCGCAGACTGCCAGCTGCAAAGCCCTGGATGATAAGTTTACTGGCGAGGTTTGTGTTTCTTTGCTGAACTCAGAGCCTCAGGGCGGTAAGACGGTGAGGATTCTTGGCCCTTTCATCCTAACTATTAATTGATCTTCAAGTACCTTGTGCAAGATATGCCATCACAGCTCCATGAAGGGTCATTAAAAATACTGGTTGTGTTACATGACACGTCTATGCATTTTTCTGTGATACAATATGAGCCCCAGCTCTTCACAACGAATACTTAATTCCTGTTTACTTCGGTTAATTTTGCCTATTGTTCTATTTGCAGATTATGCCTGAAAACAGGTAGTTTCTTTCTCTTACGCGTATTTACCACTCAAATTCTGAATAGCTGCTTCATTTGTATACACACTAGAAGTACTTTTATGAGAAGCACCAAGTTACTGGAACTATTTTCACTGAAAATACACAGTAATCAAATTATCACAGCACTTAAAATCAGTCTCATTGGGTAAATACTCACAATTATGAATGTGAAGTTTTGCTTTCTGCACATGCTCTGCGTTGATGACTTGAAATGTGATGATGAATGTACCCCCTATAAAGTTATTCCCTAGAATATTTAACATACTTACCGGGAGACAAACAGGGCTTTATGAATTAAGAAAATGCCTTTTGTGCCACTCCACAACAAGGACACAGCAAAACTCAGATTTTTGGGAAAACTGGGAAGCAAAGAGTTAAATGACGTGGCCCTGCAGCCTAATTGTGACCTCTGGAAGTTGCATATGGCTGCTGGGGATTCCCCAGGGGCTTTTCTGCTGCAGCCAGTATATGAGCTGTATGTGCAGAGATAGAAGGATCGGATGGAGCAGGGCAGCGCGACGGTGAGTGTGGTAAGAGATGAGTGGGGAGCGGTTGTGTCTCCCTGGGTGTGTATGTGGATCTCAGTGAGTGACTCCTGCTTCCACGATCATAGGGAAAAGATACTGATGCACCTGGGAAGAGCCTATATACCTCATTTCTGCGCCGTCATGTCTGTATTACGTTAGTGGTAGGGTACTGAGATCGTCAGCAGCTAGATGGGAGGTGTGTGTGGTCTGTGGGTTTACAGACTGGTAAGTGAAAGAAAAGTGTTAGACTGAATCATCTGCAGAAGGATGAAGGCACTGGAAGCAATTTTTAAAAAAAATCCTTGATGTGATGCTCTTTCTATGGAGCTGAGTCAGTGTTTGAGTGTAGGGCAGATGGAGGTAAATTAAAACTTGAATTCCCCAGATTTCAGAAATTTAAACTGAGATCTGCCCATGCATTCCCTGCCGTTCAGAAGCTTAGGATTTGCTACACCTGAGCCTCAGAAAGGACGCAAAATACCTCCAAGCAAACCTAAATCAGTTTTAGGAAATGTTTTTTTGTTTTGCTTTGTTTTTCTCACTGGATCTATGTGGGCTGAGTTACTTTTTGTTGGATTTTTTTAATGAAAGATAGATCTTTCCATCAGGAATGCACAATCATTTTGTGCAATTTTCCTTTTGGGCTTTATTACATGGATATAGTTGTGGTCACTTGAATAATTTAGTGTATTTATCTTGTCCTCTGGGCACTCTGGCCCACCCCACACGATTTTACCTCCCCTCACCATTTTACCTTCCTCTCTACCCATTTTGCGTTTCCTCTCATTACAGCATTTTGGAATCTATAAGCACCTAAAAAGATATTCCTAAACGTCTATAAGAAGAAGTTATCCACCATGAGGGTGGTAAGGCACTGGAACAGGTTGCCCAGGGAAGTTGTGGATGCCCCATCCCTGGAAGTGTTCCAGGCCAGGCTGGATGGGGCTTTGAGCAGCCTGCTCTAGTGGGAGGTGTCCCTGCCCAGGGCAGGGGGGTTGGAACTAGATGATCTTTAAGGGACCTTCCAACCCAAACCATTCTATGATTCTATCACACCCTGTTGTATACATCTAGGTTGAAGTACTTCCAGCTTCACACATGTGCACACACAAACACACGATGTTCTCCCTCCCTCTGGGATTTCAACTCCTTTAGCAGGAAGGCCTGTGTTAGTGGGGTCTCCCATCTGGCTAACGCTATGCCACGTCCTGCTTTCCTACCCCTAAGCAATTGTCTCCCAGCATACAGGGTGCTTCAATTTTCACTGAAGTTGGCTGAAGGAAGGACAGAGTCGCTGGCTTCTTCATGAATCTTTTTGGCCACCCCACCTGAATGGAAACCACTCCTATCTGTGCAAGACAGTCCTTCCCAAACAAACACACTGCTTTGCAAAAGCTCAACTGTACTGAAACTCCACTCTTTCTTCCTTGAAAAAAAATGGGGAACCACATACTGATTGAGAAAAACACTGAGTGACTGAGGTCACTTAGGGCATAAATGTAGGTCCAGCGTGATCTTCACATCTACATGCATAAAGAAACCCTGCTGAGAGTTTATCTTTTTTAAATGAATGACAAAATCTTTTTTTTTTTTCCCTTGAGGCCAAAGATGGCAAAATCTTTAGAAATTCTAAAGTAGCACTATGCTTGAAACACTCGCTGTATCCAGTAGTCCTATTATGGTTGTCTGAATTTCAGTCTGATTGGAAAGTGTGCATAAGATTTTGGGGCACATAGATAAGTTAGAGAAAAATGCATTTAGAGCCTAGCTCTAATGTAACTGCCATGCTTCTATAAAGAGTGAAACAACTATAAAACTGAAAAAACCCTACAGCTGAAGGTATTACATTTCTAGTTTGTAAGATATCATGTCATAATCACGTGGGATGCGCAGCAGGACAAATAAAGACAGATTACCTGGCCAGAATAGCTTATAAAGTCCTGATATTTTAAACACTTTCATAGGGTGTGGTGTTTACACTACGAAGAGTGCCATTAACTGCACTGTAACTACTCCTGGAAGAAAGCAGTGTCATTGACTTCAATGAGACTACTCATGCTAATAAGCACTGTGCCCAGTGGTAAGTGTCTGGAGACTATTATTATTACTAGTTACATGCTCTTCATGTTGCAGTAGCCTCTAGAAGCCAAGTCATGGACCTGGGCTCCATCCTGGGTTAATCAGTATGGGGCCCAAAGTTAAGAATGAGAATAACACGGACAGCAAAGAGGGTAAAACTAGGATGAAAGTGAGAAGAATAGGAAACAAGTGACATGGCATTGTTACTTGGCAAGTTGCTGCGTATATTTCAGACTTACAGTTTTAAAAAGCTAATAATAATGGCTTTGTTTAATCAGAGCCACATTCATCACAAAAGTTATTTACATCTTTTAACAGACTCTGAAGGGCTCCTCCTATCCTGGCTCACTTAACCCTTTTCCTGCACTTTTTCCCCAATGTGAATTTTGCAAGCAGGATCCACAGCAAACTGTGCTTTCTACAGGAATGAAAATTAAAAGACACACATATTTTTGTTGCGGTGGTGAAAAACTGTATACGGACTTTTTTCTTTGACTCCATTGTTTGAAACTTTGCTAGTTCCCTTTTTATTCTCACTTCCTCTTACTTGTATTTGTAGTGTCTGAGAGAGGTTAAATGGTTTCTGTGTTTGATCAGTCGCAGACTGTGAGAGTACCCTGGAAATCAATGTTTTCTACAAGTTTCGTTTTGTGAGTATGTGCATATGAATGTGTGAATAAGTGCATATGAGTAATTGCTGAGAATGTACAAGTGCAATGTGGTAACTCCTTTGCCTCCATTCATGGCCTTTTCAAAGGAGAAAGCATTAAATTGATCTAGAGAAAAAAAAAAAAAAGTATATAATGAAAATATCCTTAAAAACTGTAATTTCCTAAACCAAATGCAGACCAGAATATTGTGGGGGGGTGGGGGTTAACAGTGCTGTAGCAGTTGCAAAATTGAAAAAAAGCATAATTCTTCACAAATACATGCAGTGTGGGAGGAAGGAAGGACTTGTGGTTTTGGCACTTGACTGGTGCTCACAAGAGCTAGATTCTGTTTCCAGCTCTGCCACAGACTGTTCATAGATGCTATCACAGTGAAAATAATAAATAATAATAGTTATGAGCACTTCTGCAAATTATTATCATCTCCCTCTGCTTGTAAAAAGGGAATAAGAACAGTACTTTCCTCCCAGTGCATGCTTTTTTAATGTACCGGTATTGTAAGAAGACTAAAGATGTACAAAGCGGTGCTGTGCAGGGATCCTCTGGCGAGCTCAGATACCTGAAGCAGCACATGGCATGTGAGCCCTGGTGCTTTGCCCAGCCCAGGTAGCCGTGTCTGAGGGATGTTTCACTTGGCTGTAACTCCGAGGCACTGCTTTATGGCAGGTCGACACTAGTTAAGTGATTAAACAGCACATATCACAATGGAAATTAATTTTTGAGAAGGTTCAAGTAATAATGCCTCCTTCTGAAATTTTAAAGGACTGTGAAAAGAGTAATAAGAGATGTTAAATCGTATGTTAAAGTGCTCACTTCAGTGTTTTTAGTTTAAAATATTTTCTGTGCTACTAGATGAATGGGGGGTCTGATGCCTTACTCTTCTTTCGACTACCTGGCTAGGATTATTTTCCCTGATTCAAAGCGGACATATGAGCTAAGGAGGAAGAAAATTCCTCCTCGTTGAAGGGAAGAGTAGGGATTTACAATAATTATCACAAAGAAAAGCTTCGGGAATGATGATAGTTGTCCACTACTGCACCATGAAACTTGAAAAGTTTTCGGGCAGGTGACACAAAAGGTTTAATTACCATAAACACTTCTCCCTGGCCTAGCTTTGCTGCTATTAAAGAACATTGTTTCAAAAAAAAACCACTCAGATTTTCCACTGGTTTCAGAGAGAACAACATCGGTCCAACAATGACTGCCTTTGAAATTTCTGCCCCAAAGCTCCCCATCTAGATCTCTATGGACTGCTACTTCCTACTTTATCTTCAGTAAAATAGTTTGTTCTAAAACTTTTCCTGCCTTCATCTCATAGTAGATCATTAAGATCTTCATTCTTCATTAAGAAAACATCATTTTATAAATGGCAGTGATGAAAAAAGTGCGAAGTGGATTTTCTAGTGAATTACAATCTCCGAAGAAAAACTAAATTGTAATTAAAAAAAGGATCCCCACTACTTTCCTAAAATTGAAGTTGATTTTTCTTTCCTTTGCTCACAAATGCTTCCTCAGCATTTGGAGCTTGGAATTCCCTTCCATTCATCGGTTTTGTTTATTTTCTCTTTGTTTTTTTTGCAGATTGATGTAGAACAACTCCCTTTTTTGATTTCTGTTTGCTACAGGATATTGTCCACAGAGTCCATCAAAAGCTATTTGACTCTTAGTATCCTTGAAAACCAAGCGCTTAAGTAATAGGCTAACTCTGGACTCTGGTGTCTAACTTTAACTACTTAAATAGCTGTAATGCTATTATTTTTACCATTACTATTATTTTTCATAGATGTTAAGTTCACACAAAATCACTATGATATCTGCTTTCCTGCATAAGCTAGACCATTCAGCTCTAGCCAGCTTATTCCTGCATTAGGCTCAAGGATTTATAACAGAATTGGAATAGTCCTCTTAATAAGATATCCAGTCTTGACTTAAAGATCCCTAATTATGGAAAATTTACCACATCCCTTGGAAATCTGATTCACAGGATGATTACTCTCACTGTTATAAATGTGTCAGCTTGAACTTTGCCAGTTTCAGCATTTTTTTATTTATTATTCTAAGACCAGAGTCTAATACCCTAATGTACCTTGAAACAGTGACTTTCTCCAAGGGGGGGAAAAAATAAGAAGTTGTCTTATTGCCAAGTACGCTATTTGTTGAGGAAGGTGGCATTCTGCAATAGGACTGGAATTCAAATTAAGCCTTATTGTGAATTTTAGACTATGGATGTGCCTGTCTCTGACAGATAAATAAGTCTACTATCTTGAGGCCTGAGGAAAGATAAAATATGACATGATACCTGGCAGAGTAGAATTAAGTGAGGGACTGAGATGGGGAAGAGAAGCGATCTCATGTTCATTTCTGAAGTTACATGTGTTTGAATGCCTACTATTGACTGCATTCTCATTTTGCATTTAATTTGTATAGTATAACTTCAGTCAATTGGCATGGGAATGGTGGTCAGGGCTGAAGAGAGAGTGGAACTGATTCATATTCATCATAGGTCTAACATGCTGAGCAGTGTCTGGTCTTTAATTTTGTAAAGACTCCTCGTGATATTTGATATTAGGCTACAAGTCACGGAATGCACTGTTGTAACTTGTACAACATCCTAAATAATTTTGAATTGGCTTGTGTTCAGTTCTTATGATTTTTTGGGCTTCCTTTTTTCTCATGTACATAAATTATTCTTCCCAATCCCATTAATGTTAAATATGCTTGCTGAATTGTCTTCCAAGAACATTTTCTTTAAACAGAGTCTACCTGAGATAAATTACTTCTAAAAAAAAATAAAATTACAACACCTGAATAAAAGACCTTTGGGGCTTGCTGTCTTTCTATTATGATTTATTTGTTGATGTAAAAAGATCGCACTACACAGCAGGTCTACTTTTCTCCCTCTTGTACTAATACAGCTACTATTATCTGGTCACACACCGAGGAATCCCGCCCCAAACAGCTGAGAGTGGAACCCTGACCAGTTTCCCATCCACCTCTTCAGATCCTGGTGCCAATCACAACACCTTGCAAAGACTCGGTTTCAGCTGGGATGACTTTTAAGAAGTGGGGGGACTGCTAGGAGTTTCAGTGCTTACTCCCACAGTAGCAGTGACAGGAACCAGAAACACACCAGCTCTCCGTCCATTCCCACCCCCCTTATCTATCACAATTTTCAAGGAATTTGCCCCTGCCAAAGCACCTTGGTCCTGACTCTGCACACCTATGGGATTTTATCCACACGTAGGGACAGTAAGAGCATCCGACAGTTGTTGGCCAACACCTGCCACTCCAGACCCGGCAGAGCAGCAGTGCTGGGGATGGGGAATACCAGCCACCCGCAGTATCAGTGGAACAGGGTGCTACAAGCTTTCTTCTCCTCATACATGAGAGAAACCTGCCCCTTACACAAAGAGAAACAATTCTTTCCCTGGAACTACCCCCTGGATTTTCAATCACGTCTTCTTGATTCCCAGAGGAAGCAAATACAAAGGCATCATTTTCTAGTCAATGTTCTACTTTATTCTTTCAAGTTCCTTTTATATCATTCGCTGTTGCCGCAATGAGGATACTGTGTGAGCTTCAGGAATCAGACTTTTGAAACTATAATTATTTTAGGATCACATTTATTTAGCCCAATGTAAAAGATAACAGGAACACACAGTTTCTGAATATGCAACTTCTGTGACAGACAGACCTTAAATACAGACTATGCATATGGTGATCTGAATATGTGTTAATCTCAGAGCTGAGCAGGTTTGTTTTTTTAATAAATCTGAATTAACATGATGTGCACTTTTTATATAGATCAGAGATGAGAGACTTTGTGGAAGAAGGTGGATTTAAGAAATACTTTTGGCAAACAGGGAAGCAGTTACAAGTAAAATATGTATTGAAAAGTTTTATCATGTATAGCTGCAGTAAATCTGGATGCGATCTGAACTCAGACAGGAAAAATCCTATGCCACGTTTGCCACTGCTGATACATGGGTCAGTTCAAACTGTTATGTTGCGTGACACAAAACTGAGAAATGCCACTAGGTCTCACCACTATGGCCACTACGGAGGCTGAAAGTTGCTGGAAAGTGGGGAAAATAGTCTGTGAACCCCTAGAGCTATTCTGCCCATCTCTAAGTCAGAACAAGATTATTTATTATTTCATAATTACTGTTTTTCTATCTGTGGTAGTTTTAAACATCTCGAATAATAAGATTTGTAAATATAACTCCTATTCCTCTGTAGCTGTAGATTACTGTTATTGTTTTGTAGATGACTACCCAACCTGTAATGCCCAATGTACATACACAGAATCATAGAATCATAGAATATCTCAATTGGAAGGGACGCATAAAGATGGAATTCAAGTCCCTGCTCCTTACAGGGATATACCTAAATGTAAACCACATGACTAAGAACAGTCCAGACGCTCCTTGACCTCTGACAGGCTTGGTGCCGTGACCACTTCCATCTGGAGCCTGTTCCAGTGACCGACCACCCTCTCAGTGAGGAACCTTTTTCTAATGTCCAGTCTGAACTTCCACTGACACAGCTTCCTTCCATTTCCTCGTGTCCTATCACTGGTCACCAGAGAGAGGAGACCAGCACTTCCCACTACAGTTTTCACACATTCAAGTATAACCCCATGCAGGGACTTCCTGGCTTTCTTTACAGTGGCTTTACTACTGTGGGGCCTCCTAAGTAACCTGAGTCCCCTCCGTGGGAGGAAGCAAGCTGTGGCTGACACCAGCAAATCAGCTTTGGAGCCCACGTTGAACCCAGTTGCTCTAGTCCTGGGCCACTTGGTAAACAGTTGCCATCTCTCACCCATAAACTACTCTGAGAGTCTCCCCATCCATCAGGTCTCTGACAGAAGCTTTAAATGTCTTGTGGCTCTGGGTCATAAGAAGTTTTATCATGTATCTTATCAGATCAAGAAGGCTGGCCACGTATGATTGAGTATAGTCTTTTGCAATAGTTACGTCAGGTATTATTTAGAAATGTATTTAATCCCCTAAAGGAATCTGTCTCCACCTGAAGCAACTGGTATCGAAGAACCTGCTATCAGGAAATGATTTCCTTTAAGAATGTGTGAGTTGTTTCACTCTAGGGGTATTTAACTTTATAAAATAAGGGTCTCTTAGAGAACTGGAAAGGGAGGAAAGAGTGAGATGGAAAAATTGAGCAGACTGCATGTTATTAATTTTTAGGAGATACTTTTCATGCTGTCCTCACCCATCCAAAAGAATGTAGGTGTGGAGAACTAAAGGCTCTTTCACCTAGAAGATTAGATTAGAAGTTAAATCCTTAAATTATAACTAAAAATTATATAATATATTTCTCTACAAGGTGTAGAAGCAGTATAAAAGCTGTAAACTATAATCCTGTCCATTTGTAATGCAGCCATTAAAATACAGCTGGCTCCTTTTTTTTTCCTCTCAAGTGACTGCATAAATTACGCAGCAGCAAAGGCATTGTCTCGATATTTTTTTTTAATCTTATCGTTGGTGAATTTCCATTAAATGTTCCTTCCTTAGTTACAGGAAGAAGCTTGGCTGCCTTTTGCTGCCAGCTACACCATTATGGTCTGCAATTCTTTTATCGGCTGAAGACGTTTCTTCACCTTCTTGATACATTCTCTCTTCTGATACATAAGGAGAGCAGAGTCTCCACCTAATGAGACAGAGAGGGACTGGACGGACAGGGTGAGGGAACTTCCGTCTCTTTTTTTTTTTTTTTTTTTTGGTTGCTGGTAAATCTTCTACCATTAATTACAGAAGAAAGAGATGGAAAAGTTCTAATAGATCATCCAGCCCAACTCCTCCTCAGTGTGCAAGATGATTCCCTGTGCTACACTTCATATTTTTGCTCAGAAAAAAATTTAAAGGGTTTGCATTAGTTCCCATATGAGCTTATTTCATAGCACTGTTTCATGCTATAACTTCCACCCAGGGAATCCTAAATAATTTCTGTCCATCCTTTCCACTTTACCTGCCAGATATTTGTAGGGTGTTATGTTTTCCCCTAGGCCACTGTGTCGCCAGTTTTTCTCTCAATGGTATAGGTAGGGCTGTTAGACCCATCTACAGTTATGGCTGCCCATCACTTCTTGTTATAAAGCCCTGCTTCATGCTGCTAAGTTGAACTTTGGTCATTTGGACAGAATTTTTACTCTCTACATTAATGTCTTCAGCTTATTTCTTTGGAGAGTATTGAACAGCACAAGTCAGCCTTCTCTGAGACTGGGATTAAGGGGAGAAAGTCTACCACAAGAGAGAAAAAAATACATTCCTTTCTCTTGAGAAGTTGTAACAGACACATGCCTTGCAGCATACACTTGACTTTTGGTTTCTGGGGAGGATGACCCCCATCACTAGGCCTACGCTTTTTGCCATCCCATGACATCCCTGTCAAACTATGCAAAAATAAAAAAAATAATCCAAATAATACTTGCACAGGTTTAACAGACCCTTGTTATGCTGATTACATTCTTCAAAATTTCTACCTCAATTCAGCAAGCTCAACAACAGTAGAGCTCTGACACAAGTGGGCCTGCCCTTGCATGTCTGAGCTTACTTTAAGAGGTCTGAAAGGGTAGAAAATGCCTTTATTATTTTTGTCCCAGCTGTTCGTTCCTTTGTGGGCCTGAATATCATGCATGAGAGCAGGAAATTGGGCTTTTCTGTGTTCTCAGCATTCCCTTTGCTAAGATGTTTGTAGGAGATAAAGAAGAATGATCCACTAATGTGGAGAGAAGAGGACGATGGGAAGTGCTAAGAGAAGACTAAAAGAAAGAAGAGGTACGAGCAAAAAAGGAGGCTTAAAGAGCAAAGATTATGGCAAACAGAAGAAGTCTCAGGTAGAGGTTGGGGGAGAGGATAAGAGATAGCTCCACAGGAGCTGTAGCAAGCAGAAGACCAAAACAGGGATCAGACAAGAGGAGGTAAACACGAGCCAGGATGTAAGTATGGAAAAATACATTGTTGATGGATCATACAGCTACAGGCTGTATCATCATGAATATTCTCAAAGGGACTGAATTAAAATTGCGCAGGCATTTCCTACCACTTGAATGCTTGATTTTGCAACCTGAACATTCTTTTAACATAAATTTTTAAATGTAACTCTCTGTAGATACATAGTCCAGAGTTATTCATTTGGATTGCGTTGTATACATATAATCATGCTTAGCTTCTTTGTATGGAGATGCAATGGTACAACTTGCTCCAGGCTCAAGCCTTAAGCTCTTTTCACGTGTATGTAGCCTCAGTCTTATTTGATCAGCATGTAATCACTTTTGTCATTCTTCTCCGAATTCCTTCTAAATTACTAAGGAGGTGCCCAAGACCGAATGTAATAATTTGTCCGTGGTCAGACCAGAGCTATAGGGAAATAATCTTACACTATACATCCCCTTGCATAGTTGATACTTCCGTCAGTTACACTCTTTTGCTGCCATATTACACTACAAATTCGCATCTAATTATATGTTCTGTATCATGCCTCTGTTTCATTAGTACTTCCCTAGGTCTCTCCCTGCTGCCATGTGTGTTTCTACATGGAAAACAATCCTCTGTGTGTGAAGGTGGGGTGGGGGTGGGAGTAAACAGAAGAATACAAATAATAATTCAGAAGAAGCAGTAGAAGTTGATCTACTATTCCAGAAGCTGTTCTACTGGTTGAATCTACTAGTGGTTCCACCACTCTCCAAGTCAAAAAGGAAGTCTAGAGGATTAGAAAACCAGTCTGGCTTAAAGGGAAATTTAATCTTCTGTAAAGATTATAATAATATAAAGTACTCCTCAATTTTTTTTCCAGCATGTACGTACCTAAAGCTGTCTACCTGCTTATACAAAGAAATAGAATGATGATAGCACAGACAATAAATGAGTTAGGAAGTATACAAATTTGGGATGGAGAGCAAAAGAATTCATGAAGAAAATGGCTCAGTGCAGTTAAAAGGTAACAAAAAAGAATGCGCCAGGAGTATTGAGGGCAAACGGAATCAGAATGACAGTGTTGATTGATTACTAACAAAATTTAACCAATGAAGAAAGAGCAAAAGTGCTAAATAAGTGTGTACGGTTTATGTTTGAAGGAAAACTATGTGATAGTATTATATATTAATGGAATACTTTGTACTTTAAGAGTGAGGAAGAATGATGATAAACAGAGCTACTAGAATTAGACATTTTAAAATCAGCAAGTCCAAATAACATGTATATAAAAACTTGTAAAGAGTTGGCTAGGGAACACTGGGAAAAAAGAGAAGACTAAAATAAAGCTAACGCTGTACTAGCAAATCAGGCAACTCTGATTTTACTGAGTCTTTGCAACTGCCAGTTATCCTGGCCTGCTGCTTATAACACTTTTAGCAATTTCTTAGGTGGGATATAAAAGTTATACATTTTAGATGGTGCAAAGATTGGAAGGAAGACAAATAACACAGAAGACAGGCCACTGGTACAGAATGACCTAGTAAGCTAGTTGTGGTGAACCAAAATGTTTCAGGACGGGAAAATGCAATGTTGTGAACACAAGAACAAGGAAAGTAATCCATAAAGTATTGAGGTCACGGTCTGCAAAAGTCTTAGATGGTTGAGTTGGATAGTCAGCTTAATATGAGTTGGGACAGCAACGTTGTAGTCAAAAAGCCATTTTGGAAATCTCTGTTTGCCAAGGTTAAATTACCACTGCACTGGAATTACTCTGTCCAGGTCTGCTGCTCATGATTTAGTGGAGAGGAGAGCTCAGAGTTCCTAGCATATTAAGATATATGGGAGAACATAAAGGGTCTGATGTGAAAGAAATACATATATACAGATGAGAACAAAATTTGATAATAAAGGGTTTCTCAGTCTAGCAGACATAACACGATCTAACGACTGGAAGGAGAGGCTAAACAAATTCCGTGAGAAATATGGAACACGTTTTTAACATTAGAACAAAGCGCCAAGTGTTGTGGTATAGCTTCTATCACAGGAATTACTTTTATCGGGGTTGGACGTTTTACTAAACCACAGCTGTTGGAGATGAAGCAAGAATTAAATCAGAAAAAATACTTAAGACCATGTTGCCGTTGTATATTAGATAATCACTTATTTAATGCTGTTCTTAAATTCTAGAAATACTTTACCCTAGGTGCACAAATTTGAATATTTCCAGGTTTAACATTTATAGGTGATTTCTGCTTTTCTGTCTCTGACTCCAGAAAGTAGCAATAGAGAATATTTGTATACTTGTGACAGCTCTGAGATGTAATAATTAAAAAACCCTAATACAGGTATGATTCAGGCATATATCAGACGGACTTTCCCAACCCTTAGAAGGCTGGGTAGAGCTAAAAGTTTGAAATCGAGTCAAGTCTTTTTTTGATTTTTAGTGTGTGCCTCTAGATTTTCTGAGCTTCAAGCCCTGATTGCTACCTCTTCTAGTTGCATGATCACTTTTTCACATTTAAAATGTTTTTCTTTCCTACATATGAAAAAAATGTACTGACTGAACTTCCAGTAGTTCAGGAAAACTGATGAGACTAAGTTTATCTGTAAATTTAAGCTCATATGTGCTTCTGGGATGAAAATGCCCATAATTATACAGGAAGTACATTCACATAAACAAAGCAAACACATTGAAAATGTATTGAGAAATGTTTACATTTACTCTTTGAGGTATAATAATATTAGCTATGATGATTATAGGCAAACTCACATGTTATTCTCTTAATAAGCACATATACATAATTTGATACCCAGCAAACAGCAGCAGGAACCCTTTCAAAAGTCTCTTTAACACCGGGTCACGTATATCAGACAGGCACATCACAGTGCTCCTCTGTGAAACCCTGATCAGATATTTCTTTCTGTGAGATGAAAAATCTCTCAGTGTCTCTTTCTTGTCTCTGCACCAAGTTCTTGTACCTTCTAGATTGTACCAAAAAAACCCTATAAGATTTTAAATAACAAAAATTAGAGTAAGTTTAACCAATTCTCTATGCAGCTCAAGTTTTGCTCTCCAGTCAAATAAGACACAAGCTAAAACATTAGTGGCAGCAATGTACTGTATTTGACAAATGTAGGAATATTCATATCAGCAGAACACCACAAATGTGCCTGTTACAGGACATTTCTAGGAAACAAGAATACAATAGGAGAGTGATGATCCATTTGAATTAACCTATGTGAAGCATACACAACAAACCAGTTATTCAACATGCTGTTGCTATTTTCTTTGACGGTGGATGCTGCATGGCCCTTAATATCCTGAGCACTCCTGAGTGCAGATATCTGTACCTCCCCTCTGAAAGACTGAGTCCAAATCCTGCTGGGGTGGGGCACCAGAGATAAAGATATTGCAACTTGAAAATGGTGATAGCTACTGAGCTGGCGTCACACACTTGAGATGAGTGTCCAAAAGCAATTTATCAACCCTTTGCTCTTCACACGTAAAAAGGTTTTAAGATGCTGTGATTAGACTCAGGTGTTTGTGCCCCAGATCTTTTAGGATCATGGCTGTAAAATGGTTCTGGAGCACATTCAAGCATCGCTAATTTATAGGTGTAAAAGGTGGGGGCCACCAGCTGCTGGGCTGCTGTTCTAGTTTGCAGAGGCAGATCCCAAGATGACAGCGTTGAGGTTTGTGCTTTTCTCCCAGTCTTCAGAAGAATGTGGCACATGACCACTGACCAAGGAATTTGCAAATCTGGGCCCTCCTGCGCTAACAGCCACTGGCCAGTTTCCTGCAAATCCTGAACAGAGCAGCATCAGCACCTCACAACTGTATCTCTTGTGAAGGCCTTTACAAACTCATTCCAGTATCTCATGGAGGTGGTGAGATCCAATCTTTGCCCACAAGGAACACAAGGCAAAGACCTAAATTTAGCCCTTTCACTCCCAGACCCAGGTTATCTATCGCCCTCCCAGCATGGAGGGAAGTCCACAAACACACAAGCCTTCCCCAATTCCTACTCAGAATCTGAGTGCTGGGTGGAACTGGCCACACAGCGGGTGCGGCCAAGGCGCCGACACAAAAGAAGCTGATTCAGCTCATTCCCAGATAATTTTCACTGTCTTTCCCTGCTGGAATTCGTGGGAGGGTTGCAGCGGCAACGGCAGCAGCAGCATCAGATCTTCCTCCAGCTCGCCGGTTTGCAGCGAGTAGCAAAGGGAGAGTGGTAACTCCTGCACCGGTGGGAGTGGTTTGGGGAGCTCTGCAGGAAGGATAAGTGTTGGAGCTGTGTCGGGAATGCTGGCCTCCCCCCGCGCTACGGTTACTCAGCTATTTCACAACTCTTCCTAATGGTCTTGTCTCCTGAGGTTGGAGCGAGGCTTGCAGCTACTTAGTGACCAGTCTAAATAGCAGTCTTGCTCAGCTACAAATTAGATTAGAGGAGGCTCTGAAATGCTGACAGATCTGTGCCTATGGTCTCCAAGATTGGCCCTGACCGTTTGGGGAATAAGCGACTGTGAATAATAATCTCTGGGAAAAATCGGTGCCAAAATTCCTACTGTTCATCTCTGTCAAGCAACCAGTTTCCAAGTTCTACTCGGGTCTTAGGAAATCTGTGGGGAGCCCTGATGCCTGAGAGTCATCTGTGAGAAGGAAAGCCACAAAGAAGGTTGAAGTTAGGGCTAGATGGTACATGGCACACATATGAAGATGCATTTGAGTGGTTAATAGAGAAAGGTTAAGTCAAAAAGAAGGGGGTTAAAAGCAGCCATTGGTTATGATAGCTCTGTACTCTTTAAGTGCTGAAAACAGAAGGTCTGACAAACTCTTAATTCAATCTATTTCTATAAGTTGAGAGAAGATATATCAGCACACTGGATAAAGCAGGTAAAAATGTGGTATGAAACTCAGACATGAAGAGGAAGTGTAAACAAATGTAAGAGCAAAGTCCAGTATTTTGTGAGGCAGCTTCCTGAGGCAGGTAACACGGATCACAATTTATGCAGTTCTTGTTTCTGTTCTTCTGGTCCTTCTGTACTCTTGTGCAGCAGAGGTTACCATGCTGTGCTTACAGACTCAGACGCTTTGACTCCTTTTTTCTTCTCGGTGTTAAACTGCATTAAAAAAAAACCAGATAATAATGTGTCTTTTCCTTTGCATTGCTTGTCCATGTAAGCAGCTGCTAAGGGATTGCTGTATGACTTTGAATGGGAGATTATTTACATACTCTTAAGCAGAAGTAGGTCTGAAGGAAATATTACTATTACTAAACGGTAACCTGAATGACAGCAAAATTTAGTACTACTATGTTATATAGCCCATCTATATGGTCCTAGATAGTCCTGCAGTGACTGCGCAGACCTTTTTAGTTGGCAACTTCCTCAGTTCAAAAAGTTTGCAATTATCAGAGAAGCAAAGCTTCAGTATATGGAAGACCCGTCAGTCCAGTCTAGCAGGAGTAAATGCATTAAATTATTTACGAGTAAACCCTGCTTCTTTCTAAAACAGGGGTGTGAGAATTGTTCCCAGAGGGAGTTTGTTTTCTAATTCCATTACTTCAGTTAACATTAGTATATTGTCTCACATAAAACAGTAATTTACTGTATTTATTGCCTTCATTGTTTGTGAGGAGTTGTAACTTAGCTTTTTGTTTTGCTTTAAGCAGGTTGTGAGACAAAATACGCTTTTTGCCTTTTTAATGTCAAAGAGCCGGTTGAAACACACACGTTGTTTAAAGTAAGTCACAATTTATATTTGACATTTAAACAATTCAAATTTTTTTCATTTTCTTAAGATAGTTGCCCAGACAAACCAATAAAAGCAGAAAAGCGTGGAAACGAATGTGCCACTGAATGTGCCACTGCGCCAGCATGGCACCCTCTTCACTGGTCAGATGTCTGTATCTGTTCACTGGAAGTGTTGTCCATTTTGTCCTTTGTGTTTGTGATCCCCCTCCACCGCCTGCGTACGCAAACGCCTTTTGGGCTGGTGTGCTCCATGGCGGACAGCCCTGGCTCCTGAATGCCCAGCCATCCCAGGAGCCTCATCCTCAATAAGGACTGAGGTGCCAAATACCTTCAATCTCCAGTGCCTTCAAACTGGAGCAAAAGTAACTACTATACTCTCTGGAAAACCACAAGGAACTAGAAACATGCATTCAGTCAGCACCACCCAAGCCCCTTTTATTGAGCATAGGTCTGAGACTGACTGGTTAACAGCTGCTGTAGAGATGGCAGAGGCCTGGAATGAAACCTGGCGGCACAGTGACGTGCTTGTGGTTTTTGTGCCACCCACAGCTGAAGTTTCATGCTGTGGCACATTTCTGTTGGCAGTCAGATGCTGGACGCCTAGGAGGAGCTGGTCTGTGAGCCACAGGGATGGCTGGGAAGCTGTCCTCCTGGCACCTTGGTCACCTGTGTTGGAGCCCCAGCGGAGCAGGCACACCATGGACACTGGCCACCAGCACAGGAAAGGGTGGCAATCTGCTGACATGGGTGCCCAAATGGGCACTCAGTCTGTGAAGCACCTCACATCCATGTGTGAGAGAAGTAAGTTCTGTCTCCATCAAACAGGCACTCCCCCGCAATGCCACACGCAGTGTCCTGTGAGTGCCCCGGGCAGCTGCAGACCTGCTCTCGCTGCAGCAAAGGGATGCCCAAGCTGACTTCTCATTTCTTCCTCACTTAGATTTCCCACTATGAGCTTGCTTGACGCAGGTGTCCTGGCTTAGAAGCTCTCATGGTGAGAAAAACTGTGCAAACCTTACCTTTGGCTCCTTCAGAGGGGTCAATTACTTCAACTTGCTTTGGCTTGAATGCAAACGAAGACGTTCAAGATGCTGTCACAAGTTTGTTATCATCTTGAAGGAATGGTTTCTTTTGCTGTTCAAATATTCCCCTCAGTCCCACTCCCACCTGCCTATCTATCATATTCAAGATTAAATGCAGAGTGTAATAGCCACTAACCCAGTTAGTGCCTGCAGATTTGTCTTGCCCTGGGAATAGTTATTAGCTTGGCTCCATATGAAAGATTATAACGTGGTGTCTCAGCAGGCAAAATCCTTCCTAGGATCTTCTCATTAAAGCCCAAGTAATAACAGCCGGTATAAAAAAGTGACTCTGTACTATTTAGTGACATTGCTGCCCAGGCTTACAACAGAAACTACAACTAATGATTGATTATTTCTCACCATTAGAAAGGAAATCCTTTATTTTTAGGACTTCTAGTAAATTAGACTAGAGTGACTTTTGCCATGAGAAGTCTGAGGATGAAGTATGCTGTGCTTATTTCAGTAATTTTCAAAGTCTTGAAAGACTTTCTTCCAATTTCGACACATAAATCAAAGAAAACAAATCACAAAAAGCTTCTTCTTGCTCTAACAAAAAAAAAAGAAAAATGCAAAGCAGAAATCAGTTTTTCTATGAATAGGAGAAGTGATTTTGAAACTTGAATTGCTGATCCGCAAATATGTCTAAGCTAAAAAAAATTATAATAATCCCTGGGCACTTGCTTGGACAGATATTTTATGTTTATATTAGTGATATGTGAACCTCAAATACTTAATAGATAAGCACTGAAGTTTGAAAGCTAACAGAATAACTCCAACCTTTGACCAGTTGCAGTGTCTCTACTTCAGAAAGTATTTAAATGAATGATGAAAGGCTCAGAAATTATCCAGGAGGAAAGATGAAGGAAATTTTGTCTACTTGCTTTATGGGAAAGAAGGGTAATTGGTGATGAGACTGTGGTCTATAATTCCATACGTGGAGGAGAGGGTCTCATTTGGCTAAAATAAATCAGTAAAATAAAATAATAATAATAAAAAAATAAAACAAAATAGAACTGGAAGTTGAGGTTGTACTAAATCAGGTTAGGGCCATTTTTAAGAGTGATGGCAATTAAACAGTGGAACAACTTACCTAGGAGTGCAGTGAATCCTTCATAATTGGAAGTCTTTAAATCAAGGCAGACATCTTCAGAAAGATATACTATCTTCACACTGCAGTTACAGCCTTGGCACAGCCGGTATTGAGCGTTCTGTGGCCAGAATTGTGCAGGAAGGCAAACCAGAGTTTGTCATGGCTCCTTCTGGCTTCAAGCTCTATCTTTGTGAGATATACTTTCCCTATTTTTAACATTTATTTAGCAAGCACCATTACAGTTACACGGCATATGAAGACAAAGCTCAGGACTGAAGTTTTAAAGGAGAAAGGTGGGGAGATTGTGTGTAATCCTGTAACTCTGGCTGTGTGTTCATATCACATAAATAACATCCCCAGTTGCATAAATTAAGAGGCTGAGCTTCTTCAGTAGTTAGGGATGAAGAGAGAAACTCCTTCAAAGGGCAGCTGATGGTAGTCATCACTCTCTCCATCGCCCACACAGGTGGCTCTGGAGACATGCCTCCAAAGGTTGGCTGTTATTTCATGACAAAGACCTTATCAGAAAATGAAGTCTCATCCTTTCCCCTGTCCCAGACACTGTATTTTTGAACTGGCAATTAGTAAAAGAGATAAAAAAGATCATTTTCAACTGGATCAGTTCGCTTTTATGGCTTACAGTGCAGGCGCATGAGTTTTGGCACAGCACGAGCAAAGGGATAAGGACACGTGGCCAGGAGAAGGACAACGTGGTAGGTCCAGTCTTTGGGCATCAGCCCAGACTTGGACGGTCACATGCAGGTCCAGAAACTTGGCTCATGTCTGGAGATGCGATCATGATTTCTCTTTATATCTGTGGACTAGGTAGGCGTATAGAGCCACGCTCTTCCCACCAACTTCAAGTTTTTTATCAGGCCATAAAAGCGCATGGCCTGCCAGCTTCATTTTCCGGTGGTCACCAGAGAATATCTTGGTTTGCTTTTTGAGTTTCCTAAAGCACCCTGTGATTTGGGAACTTCCTGCAGTTCGAAAAGGCTGCCGGGGTGGAAAGGAGGTGAGAGACAAACGCGGCCTTCATTGTTATCATATCATTTCCTGCACTTAAGATGTACGTACCTTCATCAGGAATTAAAATAACATTCCTCCTGCTCTGAAGAAGCTGATAGCAATATTTGTCTGGGAGTTTTAGAACAGATAAGATTCTTGAGGTTTCTGTGTCTTCTGAGTCCATAAAGAGATGTAAGTGCCATCTCTCAATTGAAATTAATGAGAATTAGGCACCCAAATATCTTTGTGGATTTGAGCCCTCATGTTCTAATTACTGTGGCAATTAAACATGCTGAAAAACAGGTTCAGCTACAGGAACCTTGTCTACACTAAGGCCTGGTGAAATATTTATGTAAATTTTCTTTCTAGACATGGCTTGAGTTTGCACTGGTGACTGTGCAAAACCTCTCTGATTGTACGGCCCTGAAACTAAACCTGTGCACTTGGCTTAGAAAAGGTTATAAGATACATATTCATGAACTGTGTGCCTTGCTTCAGCAAAGCAAGATAGTTACAAACCAAAAAATAAAAGATAAAAACAATCAACTCTTACATAATGCAAATAGTAGAATATAGAAGTAGTTGTGTTTTTCCGAATTCGCTTCTGTAGTAGATCTCCACAAATCAGCTGATCTTCTCACTGTACCGATTTCTGAAGGCCACAGGACTACATAGCCAGCATTTCCTGTAATAGCATAAACATCTACATCTACGTAAATACCTAAATCCCTTTGTATTTCTTTCCTAGAGAAAGAAGAATATAAAATTACTGCTTGTTTAATTTGCAATCTCTTAACTGTTTGGGGCCAATGTAATTACCAATATAATTCTTATGCATATACACACTACTGAAGCACTAATGTTAAAGGAGACACCTTCATTCTGAATTTTCTAACTTCAAAGTAATGAAATCCTTAACTTCAATACCACAATAATGTACTTTTCAATGTTAAGTATCTAGTCCTAGTGTCAGTGCATAGAACAACCTTGGCTAAAAAAGCCCAATTAGGTCATGTAAATGAAGTGCGTTTTCAGCCAGTCCTACTGGGAAAACCAGCTTTGTCTGAATGGTTGTAATTACAGAGTTGATGGGGAAGGGGGAAAACAAATTTGCTATGCATGAGCCCTTCCCAAGTAGCCTTTTTTTCTTCTAAAGCTTGCGTATCTCCAATAATGGCATTAGGGAGGAAGGGAAAAAAGGACTTTCTCCTTACGCAGATCATGTTAAAACACATCTCTTCAAGAGTCTGAATGATACTTCAAGTTTGCTATAGGGGAGATGCTACTTTCTCTGATGCATCCTTTTGGTTACTTCTCTCTGCTTGACAGCCTCATTGGGCTGCTTGTCATAATTAGCAGTTTAGGTGTACGCATCTCCCTAAAAGCTACCCTTCATAGCCTATTTCAGGCAGGCACTTCCATTTTCATACTTGGCTCCCTTCTTTTGATTCACACCCTCAGCTAGGCCTGCGAAAGTCAAATCAAAAAGTGACATGCAGAATTCCAAAAAGTGGGCTTTTTCTAGACTTTCCAAGGGGTCATTCTTTTTCCTCCACGCCTGCTCCTGAGAACACACACCCCACTGATGGTTGGGATTCACTCTGTGTCGCGTCACCTGCATTCATCGAAAAATAGGAGTATCATTTTTCAGTGCGCTGAATTTACTCATCTGAATTTGCATCACAGTGTGTAGCTCACTCGCTGCATCTCTGGATTGCTAGTTGGGCTGTCTCTGACAAGAAGAAATAGGGCACCAGTACAATTACCTCCAGGGATGCTTCCCCTGTGCAAGCCATTCTGGCTTCTGTGACTAAGGGCTCATGAAGGTCACATAGCCCTTTCTTAGAAATATCTTTCAAATTCTCCGCATTTGTTTTTACTGCTTTGATTCCTACATAGTCCAAATTGTTTTCTGCCCATACCCTACACAACAGTCATTCAAAAAGATGCCTCTTTCCACAAATACAAAGCTATTAATCATAAATGTTCTATTTACAAGTCACTGTATGAGTGACTCTTTCTTATATTAGTCATATTGTAGTTCATAGCTTTATTTCCTTTATTTAAAATTAGCTAATGATCCTCAGTTCAATGTGTATATTAATGTCAATAATATCAGCCTATTTTGCAATGTTAAAGAACTAAAGGGGAAGGGATTGGTTAGGGATGAGTTACTTGGTTTGTTTTTTTGTTTTGGTTTGGGTTTTTTTGTTCCATTGATGCATACATTGAGTGAAAAAAAATAATATAACATATACAGCAAAATTGCCAAAACTATCCACTTTTTTCACCAGCCTATTAAGGGTATTTCTGGCCATTGTAAAATAAGAAGTCTAACACATAAATATTTTAGTATGTCATAAGGTAACTGTCTGTTTTATGTGAGCAATGAAAGGAGCTAAAAGCAGTGGAGTCAGGAAGGAGGAGGGAAAAAAAATAGTAGTAAAGTGTATTTTTTGCCCTCTGTGGGATCAGTTTGTCCAGGCATTGCAGTAGACAAGGACACACATGTTTTCTGGGTCATGATCTGCACTTCACCACATCAAGATCCCAAGTATAAACGAACGCTGATCCATCAGCATTATTTTTGCCTGATTCATGCTGTGCTCAGTAAAACCTTGTGTGATCCAGCTCCTGAAGAGTGAGAGGTAAGAACAGAAATGAGGTTTAAATGACCTAAGGCTGCTGCCACTTGTGTAGGTTGATGTGCTCTTCCCAAAACGAATGGCTACTTCCAAAGAAATCCTCTTTCAAGACTGATAACCACTGAGGAGAATTAAGCAAGCTCTTGAATAAGTTTAAAGGATGCTTACAGTTGTTTCATGTTTTTCAACAAAGACAGTGGCACTGCTGTTTCACAACTAAAGGACGTGTTTTATATTAATCTTGGTGTCAACAAGCCTTAGTGTTAACCAAGGTGGCATTCTTGTTAGGTTACCTGTTTCCAAAGACTAAGCATTACAAGAGGTATTGTATTTAAATTTCAGACTTGTGGATGTGTATTTATTCTTACGTAGAGGTCAGACAGAAAGCAGGTCAGGGTGCTCTTACTCAGATTAGAAAGCTCCTTCGAGTTGTCTCAGTTCAAGAACAAGTTATAGCAGTTGAGTAGACTACTGAAGATCTATGAAGTCTCCAAATGGAGGAACTAGGTCCTGGGCAACTGGCTGTTCGTGGCCCTTCTTGAGCAGGGGGGTTGGACAAGATGACCTCCAGAGGTCCCTTCCAGCCTCAGCCATTCTGTGATTCTCTGATTCTGTGAACACGCTGACCTTTCTTCCTTTTGCTCTAAAAATCCTCCAGTCCAAGTTCAGGAGGCAAGGCAAATTTATGCCTATTAGTAATCACTCCTGGCATGCAGTGGTTCATAAGATCATGTCTTTGCAAGATGGACTTGTTCATGATGGAGTGGATAAGGCCGGATTAAGGTCAAGCCCTTCCTTATACAAAGCATTGCGTGCTTTCAAAGTTAGATATATTAGTTTGGTTGAATGAAGTTATTTGCGTGCCCTTCTATGTGTGCTTGAAAGAGCTTCATAGGATACTGGTAGAGACCACTAAAGACGTGTTACATTGCCGTGATTACCTTCATTGTGTGACTTTCCCTCCACTTGTAATTGAAAATAGTGACAGTATCTCGGTAATTTTACCAATGCATTGTGTGTCTGAGACTCCCAGGTGCTTTTATTGCACCTCCTGGGCCATATATTGTAGGTATGGATTTGGTGTTCATAGTGGAATGGAAAGTGCACTTTTTTGCAAAGTGAAATATATATATTTGAAAGATATTTCCTTTTCCTAAACTTAATCTGAGACCTCGCATCAGTATCTATGTAGATAAATCTTTTCTGCAATAAAAACGTGTTGCTTGTAGTCCGTCACATTAAAATAAAGATTTGAGCACAGTGAGAAGTCATAAATTGAAAAGAACAAAAGCATTTACAAGAAATCAAATGAAAGAAAACTCCTTCTGAGCCAAACACCTCAGTTGTACACAACTGTTCCTTTATAATAGAAGATACTGTAGTGAGTTTTAGTATTGTTATGTCCAGAACACCGCAATTTCATAGCAACGAACTTTAGGAATAAGACTAAAAAATATCTGCATACAGGACCTAATGTAAAGATTACTAAACTCGTTTATAGCTTTTTTTTCCATTGACTTCAATACACTTTGAACCAACCCAGATTAACCTCCCCAGAAATGCTGGAAATGCTGGAAGGAAGACGACTGTGGAACTGAGGCAGGGAGAGGTAGTGGCTCTATCTGGCAGAGGGTGATGACAGGACAGGGGGCTCAGGTTGTTTTGATTTGCTGAACTTGCGGTTGGGAGGCGGGAAGAAACGCTGCCACCTCTTTTATTGATATTTGTTGGGAGACACTCATTATTACTCCATATATGTGTGTATATGCATGTGAGGTTTTTCAGAGCTTTGGATGAATGCCTTTTACATAGCATTTTTAAGATCAAAATCTATACAATTATGTGGATTCCTGCATGTAAATGATTTCAGGGAGTCTGGTGTTTTAGCATTTTTAATTTTCTAGTAGATTTTATGATAGTGTAAAGTGATAAATTATCTTTTGTGGCTGCCAGAGTTATTTAACTATCTGCAGACACGCCATTAGCGGGAGCAGTCTGTGCCCGGTCGGTGTTCCTCATCCCTCCCCGGCAGACCGCTCGGAGGGATGAGGGTTTCCAGGCATTTTTTTGTGCAAGGTCCTTTTGCCAAAAGTGCCACCGGGGTGCTGGGGAGCCCCGTCCAGCCGTGCCGCGCTATGGTCGGGAGGACATTTCACTACCACGCAGCGGAGAAAGCTACCAAACAAACATGGGATATTATTGACTTTCCATCACCACTGGCCTGTGTTAAAACCAGTGACATAGAAGAGAAAGGTTCCATTTCCCATTACCAGATATCCAATCCCCCTAGAAAACATCTGTTGAATCTGGGATGATGCCATGGTATTAGCTCTTCTGTTGCATGCTGTTTCATTGGCTGTTCTCAGCGCTGCCCTGTCTATCACGACGCATAATCTCTTTTCAGAGACATTTCAACCACATCGTTAGGGTCCCCGGTCCCGTTTCTTTGAAAATCGGTGGTAGTTTTTTTGCCTTTGGCGCACAACTTGAAGTTTAGAAACTTGACTCTGTGCAGGGTGTAAGAAAGGGAACAAAAGTTTCCCGATGATTTCATGTGACAAAAGTTGTGCAAGGAAAAGAAGTGGGTCTGCAGAAATCCTGCAAGTTGCTGTGTTCATACTCCCAAGAAACTCACACGGGAGTGCCTCAGACACATAACTAAATGCTCCTCAAAACGCTCATTATTGAAGACAGTATAAGAAAACGGTCTTTAGAATTCATGTGATATACTACCAACTGGAGGGAGAATAATACAGAAATACTTTCTTGATGATGTGTGCTAAAGCAGCAGGCATTTAAGAGCAATGGATGTCAATCTCTGAGGTTTTTGTAAAGAATTGCAATTTATGACGTGTTAGGGTAAACAGTTGGATTATATTTCTGAAATGCGTGTTCCATCAGGTAAAATCATTGTGATTATAGGCTCTAGTACTTTAAGTAAGTAAGTGATGCACTAAAAGGCTGAAATTGTAAAACAAGTATGCTTATGCTTAACTGTTAATCCCTCTTTGTATCTACGCTGAGTAAACTACAAGAAAAGAGAAACTGCATTAAACAATAAGGGCATAAATGGCATGTTATGTCATCTTGATAAACAATGACTGTTACACTGTTTTCCTTCAAGAAGCAACTGTGACTGGCCTCTGTATTCTCCCTCAATGGAGAATGTGCCTGAGTGTAAAAAAAAAAAATGGAGGATTATTTAGAAGTTACTTTGTTCATGCCCCTCGGTGAAAGCAGCACTTTCTCTGCGTCTTCTCGCTTTGCTGCTTTTCCTTCATTTCCTCAGCTCTTATCTATCGCAGAAAGCTGGACTTGGTATTTCAACAACCACCTACTATCATGCAGAATGTGAGTTTTGAATAAAGTGAAATAAAACTTGCTTTAAGTGGTTTTGCAAATGTTTGACAGCAGAAGATAATAAATGGAAATAAATCTCCAATATTTCTCCTAATGCAATTTGTGGCATGTCAACGTCAAAGGATTCTAACAACAAATCAACAAATATTTGAATGAAAACAATATACATAACTTATTTTTCTATATTAGAAACAACTGTCAAACAATTACTGTATGACTTCATGAATTAGTTGGTTGTTTTGAAATATTCCTGCTAGGATAAAAAAAAAAAAAAAAAAAGAAGAAGGAAAAAAAAAGGCTGTATGGGCCTTTGAGCCCAAACATATTGTGTCAATCATAAGCATATGCAATGTATCTAAGCCATGAGGTAAAAATTTTCTTTGTAAATTATTTCATAAATAAATAATTTGCCTGAAAAAAGTTTATGAAAATATTTTTGCCTTTATTAAGTTCTCTACAGTTCTTTTGTGGTGAATATAAACAGATTGATATTGACGTCTTCTTGATCTGCTTTATTTTAACTTGAAATGCAGAATGTATCATGCAAGCATTTTTTATAAAGATACGGTAACAAACTTTCTGAGAGATACAGTATTTCATTAAGAGTTGTCTACTTGAAACTACGAAGACATATTTTGTCCTTCTCATCTTTGCTTATGAACGGCTTTTGCGGTTTCAGTTTAAAAGCACATGCACAGGGAGGCTCGTGTCTTTTAAAAATGCGTCTCTCTAATATTGTTCCACAGGTGAAAAAAAGGTGTGTTTGTTATCAGGGTTTACAAGTGTTGAAACCTGCGCTTTCATCGTCATCGATCTTCTTCACGGTTTGTTTGTCATAATGCGAATAAAATCTGGGAAAGCTGCAGCCACACATACTAACTGGCTGCGATTTAAGGTGTGGGGGGCATCATTTCCTGGTTTAAAATAAAAAGACATTAATAAGTCTCACTAGAGCAGAGAAGCAAAGGGGAATAACCCTTGTTTAAATATTTTCCACTCAAGCCCTGCTTGTAAGATGCTTAGCCAAGTCATCAGACAAAATACCTGCTGATTTTAACCCTTCGCAGGCAAGACATCTGCCAAGTGAACACTCACTCGGCGCTGACATACTCAGTAAGAGTAACAAAAATCTAAATTGCAGCGAAGAACATGTTTGAATCGGTGTGAATAGGACAACAATATTTGCTTTCCAGAATTCTGCCTTCACTAAAATTTGTGAAAGTTGTTTGTCTCGTTGACCGTGATTCAGCCATGGCATTTGCAGCTTGAGAAAAAGTAAAGGTTTGTGAAGTCAGGGAAGGTTCTCTGCGTGCATATTAGTGAGGTGCTACCGAGCATGGCCCCTGTACTAAAGTAGCGAGGCAGACTTTGTAACAAACTTTAAATTCTGATATTCCTTTCCTTCTCATTCCATATATAAACATCTCTGCTGCTCCGAACTGGTGTTCTGCTGATGGGTACAGAGCAAGTCCCACACATAATCTGTCAGTTCTCCTCTCCCCGTCTCGGGGATCCTACTGCGTGCCTCATCCTGCGACTAGATTTTACCTTCCATTTTCAACATGACAAGTTCACCTCATGTGTGTGAATTATTGCTTTTCTATTCATAAAGCGCTTTATCAGACAATCCTACAAAAGAACTTAAGGGGGAAATGTGTTATTCGTGTGATTTACATGAGCAATTACTTTACAAATCTGCCAGTGGATTATACTAAACATACATGAAGAATGTTTAAGTTTGGCGAGAGGGCTGCAAACGCCATACGTTTTACAGCAGGGTTTCATTTGCGTCAGCGTGTATCTCTGAAGATTTTACGCTTTACATTTCACCGTGTATTTGAGAATAAAATTGTAAGGAAAAAGTTATGTCATTTCAAACATTTGGGGGGAAGCGGCTTCATCTCCCGCACTGTAATGATTTAACTCTTTTCCAGCTTCTCCCTCGAATAATGTGTTAGTAGTTGCAAGCAACCAAAGTGCATCTATTTTAACATGAAATCGGTTTAAAACGACTTGCATGGGAGGAAAACCACGCCATATAAAGTCACCTAACTGCAGAAAAATCGTGTCCAAATGCCCAACAAATGTTTACATAGTTTTTAACGCCTACTATATTTGGGATTTTAAAACCCTTTCACAGGAACCTTTTATGTACTGCTTCTCCTTAGAGAGTGTTTTTACATTAACATACAGACTTCTGGCAATTCGTAGCATGGGAGCAATCGGAGTATTTTGAAGTGAAAAGGTCCTGCACAAGCAGGAAAAGTTGCGAGGGGTTTTTCTGGGAGAAGCTTGGGGCCGACCTGCGATGGGTACCCAAGAGCAGGCAGCAACGGGGCACGTTCACCCCAAAAACCTGGGAGGTGTCTGTCCGTCCGCCCCAACACCCGCACGGAGACGGGGCCGGGGTGTGTGGGAAGGGGCCAGAGATGCCGCTAAACCCGCATCTCCCCGCGCAACCCTCCGCGCCCCGCGCAGCGCCCGGCTCTCCCGAGGGAGGCAGCTATTGCCGCGGCGGGTCCTTCCATCCTATTTTGTGTTAAATCCCGCGGGACGGCGGCCGGTCCCGCTGACAGCGGAGCCACCCCGGGCCGCGGCCGTGGCCTGCGG
>VYZM01009052.1:738403-754237 GCA_013398915.1 Dromas ardeola
GAGAAAAAAAAGTTTCTTTTTTGTTTCTGAAACTTTCTGAAGTTCTTACCTAGTATGAAAACAATGCTATTTTCAAATACTGGTGATTAATACTATAACCAGCGTAGTCTGCACCCATCTATTGTATAAATACCATTGCCTGTTGACCTTTGGATACATTAATTACAGCATATCTGGTCTAGGTTCTACTATTTTTGTCTGTCCAGAAGATAAATAAAAGTGCCCTTTCCAGTCCTCCTGGAGAAGGAGAAGAACTTTTTTTTCTTGGTTCTGTCATGAATTATGGAGTTCTTTTTCCCACCCTGTGCCAATGAAGTTCTCTTTTGATTTTAAAAAGATAAGCCTGCATCCAAAGAGAGGATATTGGATTGCTTTAAGCCTATTTGCGCTTCGGTTTTTATGGTACGTACAGACTTTCTGGGCTTTGCTTTTTTTGGATTGTGTGTTTGCTAATTAAAAGGAAAACACATAATGAGTTATATCAGACGATGTGAAGGATTAAAGCACAATTACACCATTAAATAGCGAATGTTTACAAGGGCAAGACATGTAACTACATTTTTCAGATTATGCTTATTATTCCCTTCTTGATGTTGCTTTGCACCTAATCAATAAAGGGCCTTCGAGAAGGCAGCTCCGTAGCCAGTTGTATACGTGCCCAGAACACAAGAAACGCTGCTGGGGCAGAGGAGCGCAGGGGGGAAAGAAGCGGTGGCGCGTTATTCTGACTTCTTCTCGTGCAGACCAAGGCTCAAATGAAATGGGGAGCGATGGGAGAATAACTACCGTGGTCTCGATTTCAGTCCCCAGTGGACATTTTGTCACACCCCAAAAGCGTTGCACAACCGAACACCATTCCACTTGATGTGTCGTCCGGAGTCAGAGGAGTCTCTGATTTGGCGTCACGGGGTTTAGAAGACCGTGATTTAGGTGAACTGGCATAGCTGCGTGTAAGAAACTTTGTTTAATAGCTGTCTATGTTTTTTCTTCATGTTCTGTGCTATTGGTTTCTTATTTTCTAGTACCTTTAAGGTTCTTTAAGAATAACAGCACTGGTGGAAAATACATCTAAAATTTAATAGAAATTACTAATCTTTCTATCAGTGATTTTTATTATGGTCCTGCCGCGTTAACTACAGAATCTTACTCCTGCTGCGGATCTCTGTACGTGGGTTTGGAAAAGCTATAGAGAGAATATTCTTCATTAAACCGCATAGCTGCCACGAGTGGCACTTCCCTAGGATGGTCCTACGGAGCCCAGTTGGTTCCATCCCGTAAAGTTCGGTGGAACTTTTCCATGCTCGTAGGGGATGCGTGCAAGGACAGCAGCTACAGTAAGATTATTTCTGCCTTGAAAATAGAATTATTTTGAATCACAAGGTTTAGTCCTAATAGTCATTTTTACTGTTCTTAGCTGCAGTTCACGCACGTCTGATTTCTCGTAAGTCTGCTTTCCTTCCAGACTCACATCCCCCTTCTTTTTTCCCTTAAATTTATTTTAAAATATTTAATTTTTAAAATGTTACTAGCCCTTTAAAAACCTGTAATAAATGTTTTACAAGTGGCTAGACACCTTCCCTGGTGGTTTAATTTATACAAGCAGGAAACTTTCTCTCCTTCTTTCTCTCTCTCTTTCTTGTTTTCTTTAAACCAACTGACGTAATGCCAAACTTTGCTTTAAAAGAACAGACAGAAGTAATTGGTAGCTTTTAACTTTTAATAATGTTCTGGATTGGTTTTAGTGGCCAAACTGCCATTTTTTTAAAATTCAAGTAAAAACGGGCTTGTGGCCTGAGGAAGAAAGGCCCTGTTGATGCAGTTATTTTTATTCTTGTTTTTCAATCTGTTATTAAAAATCTTTCCTGCTGAGCTCTGCTGGATTTCTCCAATTGCTCTTTGTGATGGCTGGTGCATTTCAGGTTACGGTAACTTAAACTGTTTTCTGATTTTTATTTATTTTTTTTTTTCCCATGGGCATTTTGAGATGCTTTATCCTTTTTTTTTTTTTTGGTTTGACCACCCCCCACACGCACACTTCTCTCTCGCCCAGCACCCGAAGGCTTCTTTTGGAGAAACAATTTATTTTGATTCAGAGAGGAATAATATGTTAAACATACCTTTGGTGGCAGTTCAGTGAATGTTATTTTCCTAGTATGAGAGCGTTTTACACCTGTTAGTGACGCTGATTGGGAAGATACTCGCTGCCCATTGCAGAAGACAGGGGCGATTCTTTCTTGCAGAGCAGCCGCTCTCTATGCGCTTTCCTCCCCAGATTTTAAAGCTAAACCATATTTTAAAATATGTTTAGTAATAGACTCTAGCGATCTATATCTATTTGTATTAAGCTGGTATTAGAAAGAAGAAAACCCAACAAAAGGATTTTTTTTTAAATCAACTATACTTAAGAAAATCCAGTCTATTGTGTTTTCTTTCCCAATTTCTTTACTTTGTTTAGAGTTTTCTGGCTTATTTCCTTAATTCCTCTTCTACGTCTGCTGGATTTTTTTTTTTTTTTTTTTGAACACAAGCAAACTTTCTACGGTAAAAGACGGAGTTGGGCAATAGACTTTCTTGACGAAGTTGACGTCAGGACGACTTCATAAGTTGGCAAGTAGGGAAATTGTTCAAAGACCAAGTTGGCTTGTGCCAGTTTTCCCTTCCTTTAGGGGAGACACTCCACCCAGTAGGAGGTTACCCCACCCAATGTGGAGAGCTATAATTCAGTGGCAACACTTTAAATGTCAATCCTCCCTAGGGTTTAAACCCCAGACTTGTCTTGCCTCAATCTTTATATTTAATCTAACATTCAATCTGTTGAAGTAACATCTCATCTTCCTAAGCGCTTTTTGGGCCTGATCCTGCAATTCTCATTCTTGAAAAATACTCATTGACGTCAGGGGGGGCTTTTGAATGCAGAAAAGGCTGCAGGATTGGCCTCTGCAGAGTTGTGTGTGTCTGTGTCTGTCTGTAACTAAGATTGTGTGTCTGCTTGATGAATATTGTATAATCTGTGTTTTTAAAGATGAAATTGTAAAATACTTCCTTTGTAGGCTTAAAAATCTGAAGTAGTCCTGGAGTCGTAATGCCGTAAACCAGATTTTCCTCAATAAGTGAACTGTACTTATTTTTATTTAGCATTTCTCAGATTAACAAATGAGTTTTAAAAGTTTCAGTTCTGAAGAATTTAAAGCATTTCTGCCATTTCTGTATATTTCTCCATGTCATGCTCTAGGCATATTTTTTGAATGCTGCTTTTGGCAATTTTTTCATCTCTAATGGAAAATGAACATCGCAGCCTGTAGCTTAGTGCCCGCAACAACCCCTGGGGTACTTGGATAATACTGAAAACTCCCAAGGCAAAATCTGGTTTTGGGGTATTCTCAAAGTCAACATGTAATTTTTCTAGGCGCATTTTACTTCATCGTGGCGTCTGTTCTCAAGCATCCTTTTCAGATCCCCCATTACATTTAGCGAGGCTGACAATGCAGGAGGAAATATATAATTTGATATTCTAAAAATATTATAGAAAAAGCACTGATGTGTTCATCTCTCTGCATTTTGAAAACATGCCAGCATTTTTAGTTTACTAACATATCTGGAAAAAAAAAAGTCCGTAAAAGATGATGTTAAAAATCATCAATGCGCTTATGTTTCTCAGCAAGATTTACTTTAACAATATGCTTCAGTTTTGCCTCAAACCATTTCAAGCCACCTCTGGTCCAAGAATGTACCAGTTCTTGGTTCCTGGAAGATTAAGCATGACAGTTTCTATTATATAATGAACAGCAGTATTGTTTGAACAAAGGTAACATATTTTGATTTGTGTACTTTTTTTTGGCAGCTGGCACTAGTGTAGGTCTAAAATGAGTGGTGATCTAACAGTGTAAATATCTGAATGTTCTTGAAACACACAGTATAGATGTAATGTGTTTAAATCATTGAATCTATCTATCTATATTATAGAGAATGTATGTATGTGTATATACAAAGCCGTAAATGGTGTGTTCTGCTATCTGTAGCCTTCAAATGTGTATCCTTTGGGTATTCCTGACCTACTTTGCAAAGTCTGCAAGTCTAAAATACGTACTGAAACTTAAAAAATTAAACATAGAGCTTGGTGGTTCACAAAAAAAGCAGGGGGGAATTTTTGCTAGTAGTTAATTTTTAAAAAAAAAAAAAAAAAGATACCTTGTAGACTGCTTTTGGATATCCCAGTGACTTTACTGGGATTATTTTAAAAAACAAATTCTCAACTGATCTAAAAAAAGTTTGAAGTAGATACTGAAGTTCAGTATCGCCTAAAATTCCTATGTGCAGATGTGGTTTAATGTTTAATGGAAGTTAAATGTGTTAGGATAAAGCAATTTTCTTTGGGGGTAGATGGTTTCAGTGTTTCCAAAGTATGATTCTTTTTAACTTTCTTACATGCCGCTCTTGAACAAATGCTGCGAGTTATGTGGAACATCATTCAAAATTTACTATGCAGATGAAACGTTGCTTCATGAATTCGGTTAATGAAAGATCCCTCCAATTTCAGCTTCCTAATCTAAACATAGTTTGCTTTTCTATTTAGCATTCTCATTTTTAGGTGTATTAAATGTACTCATCGGACATTCTCCAGCTGCAGTTACAGAGTATAAACCAAAAATGCGTTACACACCGATCGTTGCGGAGCTTTCTCCTCCTGCACGCATAGATATGGACATGCACGCACACACACAATTAATAAAGTAAACCTTGCCCCAAATACCTGAGGCAAAAGCTTGTGAAAATAGATTAGCCTTACCATGTGCCTTGCAGGTAAACAGTATCTGACTCTGCTGGAGAAAGGGGAGAGGAGAGGTCCCGAGCGGAGGCTGCCTGCCCCCCCCAGCACCCAGCGCTGGATGCTCAGGGCTGGAGGTAAAACCCCCACATCTCACTTCAGTTGTCCTAGTGGTAGGAAGGAAAGAAACAGTAACTCAGGTCTCCCATCTACTCTATATACTGCTTGCTTTCTGTGGCCTGCTGCAGACAGCTGAAATTTATGCCATCTAATTAGTCTCCTTCCAGATTCTTCAGATCTGGAGTTTTCTTTAGAACTAAACTCCTATTTGCATGTTACATCTATCACGGGAAAAAAAAAAATAATATAATGGATTAAATTAATCCTGTAATAGCTGTTTGAGCACACTGTAGGAATGTAAATAATTTTGTGGCATTGAGCTCATATTTCCAGTCCTATGGGGGGGTAAGATCAGACGTTATCAACAACATATATCTGAGTCATTCAGTTACAATAAATCTTCTAACAAACACCCACCCTTTGCACACCCAGAGATATTCTCCAAGACTGTTGAAATGCTGCACACACCTGTATCTTACGTGTAAGTCCAGAAGTATGAAGCGTAGATATATCTTCAACTGCAGGCAGACAGTATGTTAGGCTACAGCAGCAGCAATCAAAGTAGCCCAGGGACAAAAAGTTTGATTGCTGCTGGCTGTGTGGCCCTCAAGGTTGTCTTCTCCCTGGAAAAAGTCCCGAGGAATTGTTAATTGAAAAGAAATGTGGGGTATGGCTCTGCCTCCAGCTCTGCCACAGTTCAGGATACAAAGCATTAAGCGCTTCGTCTATATCAGGTCATGCATAATCCACTTTTATCTAGGTATCATTCTGTCATATGTAAGGTATGCTCTGCCTTGTTGTCTCTGTTACTCTGCCTCTCCGTTTCTCCCTCGCACATATCAGTCTCTCCTTGCCTGCTGTATGCACATACATACATTCTAAAAATACATGGAAATGGAAGTCCATCTGTGTTGCATAATTTTTTTTTTTACAAAAACACCAGTGTTTGTATTGTTCTTTCTCTGAGCCCTTAATGAGTTTAAAGAATTTAATGTGACTTAATGAGGGTTCTTATTCTATTTCTGACACAGAGACTAATGAGGGAAAAGTAGAACAAATTGAAAACCAACTTTTACTTGTGGTTAGTTTCATGATGTCATCGAATGCAGGATGTTACAACTCCTGGAAAAGTTTACAAATCCAGGCAAGAATCTATTTTGCATCATTGCCCTTCAGTTGTTTACGACATGAAGTCTGCTAGCGAAAAAAACCAAAGTTGAGCATAACTTGATTTGTTTTTCTTCAGTGTTTGGGCTGGATTGATTTTTAGGCCAATGCTTTTTATGCAAGTGAATCTAACCAGCTTTGCCAGGCAACCTGGGGGAAACTTAGGTATTCCCAAAGCTTGATTAAACCCCTCTGATTATGGCCCTGATCTTCCCTTGTATTTGCAAGGGACAAAACTTCTGTTGACTTCATCTAGAATAAGATCTGATCCTCATCGGGAAAATTCCTAATTACATTGCAGCTTACTGAGAGGGAGCTGTGGGTTTTGAGGATCCATGTTACTCTTTCTTAGAGTTTTCTACTATAAAGCCATTTCCCTGGGCTGATGACACAGTAACAGCATTTTGTGAGGCTTCATCTTGCATTTTTGCTGCCCGGCTCAGGCCGGTCAAGTGGTATTTCACTGCCCTTCAGTCGGAACACAGTTTGGTCTGTCACCTTTAAAAGGGATTTTTTTGGTTTGAAATCCGTTCACTTCCCAAAGTGCTCTGAAAATAAAAAGTAGCTTTGGGCAGTGCACCTGCTTCTGAGCCCTGCTGCTACTCACTGGCTTCGTGGCCACACTTTCTTCTTCTTCCTCACCAATCTCTCTCTTCAAGGCTTGTAGAAGTATCAGCGGAGCGGCTGAAGCTCTGGTATTACACGTATTTCCATGTAAGCGGGCTATAATGCCCTCGCAAAGCTGTATGCCATGGCATCAGGATATTTTTGACAGGCCAAGGGAAGCAGTGACTTTCATCATCCACAGAACGTGCTTTTGAAATAACCAAACGGCAAAAAGTTGCAGTATAGTAAATAAAAGGCTTGCCTATACCACCTGATTTTTCTTTTTAAGCAATTGTTAGTATTTTTAACAATATCAGATAAATGGCACAGTGGTGGGATTGCTTAGGTTGATGTTAATCCTTGGCTCTTACGCTGTTGCTCAACATACCACGTCTGAACCGTGGTGGATTTTATTGCTTTGCATTTTATTTTTTTGCAATTAGTTGTTGGTTTCATGTTGTTGACTGCAACATGAGATAGTTCAAATAAATTAATAAGAATTTGAATTGGAAATAGGGGCATTTTTAACCAACTTTCTTGAGCATTATCATGCAAACAGAAAAAGAGACTGAGTTGTTCGGTTGGTTTTTATGTATGTATATGTGTGTTTGTGGTTTGTTTTTTTCTTAATGAAGGTTTTCATAATTTGGTAGTTCAGCAAACATGAGTATGTTCTGAAAATATTTCTCACAGATGGCAGGTCTGAGTCGATAGCTTTTAGGTAGACACTTTTGTTGCAACATACGGAGTCTAGAGCTGAAAAACTGTTTTCTGGAGTTTTAAAACCATTCGAAAGTAAGATTTATTGGACCTTAAATATCCCAGTGGTGCAAATTTATTTGGTGTTCATGGCAGTCTCAGCTTAACTTTCCTTAGAGATTTGTTGTGGTACTGCATTATCTAAGGAACATTTAAAATGGGTTTGCCTAGCTTTTTTTTTTTTCTTCCTTCAGTCATTTCTCAGTTTTTATTTGCACGTATGAAAGTCTTTACTAACAAAGATGACCTGGCAGCTCTGCTGAACTTTTCTGGTGCAAAACATTTTACCCGAATGGAAAAAAACTAAGAATCTGAAAAGCTGGCATTTTTAAAGATTTTCGTTTCAATATTGGAGTGTGAGAGTGGCTAGTTGTCAATGGGAAGGAGCTTAAAAAATAGGCACAGGAGAAAGAAAAAGCAGCTGTGGAATTTATTTTACTGGGTGAAAGGAGACTCACGGTTAAGCAAGCTTTACCTTCTTGGGTTTTCAGAATTTATTGCCCAAAAGACACATGCCTGAATAGAAAGGGAGCTAGGATATTGTAAAATCCGCTATGACGTGAAGTGCTCTTACTTCGTATGAACACAATTTATTTATTTATTTTTTCTCTCCAGCAAACTGACTTCCTTTGTCTTGTCAGAAGGAATTTCAGATGAAACCTTACCAGAGTAATGCTGCCATAAACCCCGCGCTCCTCAGCTGTAGTTGCGGGCAGCGCGATACGGGCTGGGGTAGTTTTCACCGAGCTACTGTGCTGCTTTCAGCCAGGAATGGGACTGCGCTGCCTTTACTTTTGCAGAAAAAGTACGTTTTCTTAGAAAAATGCGCTACATGAAAGAAGGAAGGGCAGGAAGGAGAGTGCTCTGATATATGAGCTGAGATGATGAATGTTGTAATGCCATTTATTGTAGGATACTATAGAAAAATCGCATTGGGACCAAAGTTCCCGTGGATTACCATGCGATATTTATTACCATTTTCCTGTGTTTTCCCTGGTTAGGATCTAATCCTTCAGTGTCTGGAGCTGCGCAGAGTTCAGAGTTTGTCCATTCAGAGAGGAAAACCTTGCCAGCTACAGGTTTTCACTATTTCACTACTTGTATTTATTTATTTCCCCACCCTAAAATTTCCCAGAGTGAGGGGTTTGAGACTGGCAGGCAGAGATGGGGGACAGGTAAGCTGAGGGAATAGCAGGGGCACGTATCTGCTCAGTAAATAGTATTTACTGATTACTGTTTACTGTCAAGCAGGTTACTGCAGTTGTGTTTTTGTGAAGCAACCCGCACGCAGCCAGCACGAAGGAATGAAGCAAAGTTGTGTGCAATTCTGAGGTGACTAAAAGATGTGCTTGTGACATACTTCCAGCAAAAGCCATTTTCAGTTGCCCGGTCCCCTCCCCAAACGCTATAATTTTGCGAGTGACACATCTGATTATGAGCAGCCATCAAAATCCTCGTAGGCATCTTGTTGGAAAGAAGAATGTGCTTGAATTAAATATTTGCAGGTCAGAGAAATATATTGATTTGTTCTTTTAATTTGTTCTTCAGCTTCCTGCCCTTTTTCTATTTGTTTGATAGTTATTCAGTTTTGGAGTTTATTTAGAGATGATAAAATACATGCTTTCACATTCCTTGCTTTGGCAGAGCTTCCATTTGCTTCCTCGGGAGAGTTGGTCTGAGCAAAGGCTGCTGCCTGCTTTTGCCTTGATATGCAGAGGATGTGGTTAGTGCAGGGGTCCCCTCTTTCTCAAAGCTCCCTTACTGCGATGAGCTCTTTGCTTCCTGGGGAAGAGATTTGCAATCTGATTCTCAACCCCTTCTGTCGAGTTTTAGGGAACAGTGTGAACTGTCTTACTAGAGCTGGCAGTGAGGAGAAGGAACGGAATCCGGGCACATCTCACCTCTGCGTTAGGGAGAATAAGGTATATACAGCCTCTGCCGAAGCTTGCCTGGTGATTCTTTGGTTATCATCTTCTCATGATGGAATACGCACATAGAAAAAACACAGAAGTTAATGTTTACTTTTTGGATGCTTTATCGTCAAGCAAAGAGAACTGACAGTTTCATGGTTAAGTGCCTAAAGTTGTTTTTGGCTTCGCAGTTGTTGAATTAATCACTGCAAAGCTAACTAATTGTGTACCTTTTAAAGCTTCCCCCCCCTCCTTTTAATGAAAGGGAGATATTTTACTCTTTCTGACTTCGGAGTCGGGTTATCCCATTAACTACTAGCAGCAAGTTCTTCAGCTTTTACTTTCTTGAGTTATCTCAGGAATCATTCTTCTAGTAGATGGTGAATTTACTTACTGAATCCAGTTATTAATGGCTTTCAGTGCCCATGCTATAGAATGGTCAGAGGCATTTTAAAACACTTTAAAACTGTACAGAAAATGCTGGCTCCTTAATTCTGAGTTTACAGATACTACTACTGCTGCTGTTTCGATTTGTGAGACATTAGCTTGATGTCTTACTGAGATGTTTCTTAGCCAGAATTCAGAGTTTCAAGGGAATTCTTTTTCTTTTAATCTTTTTTTCCTCCTTAAATGTTAGACATAGGCAAAAAATGACAAGGATCTCATCTTTATAGCGTGCTGTGCATCAGGGTTGATAGAACTGCAGGCTAGTTACTCCCTGGTTTTAAAGAAAGATGAAAAAGTCCTTGCGAAGATTAACTTTATTTCTGGCAACATTTTCATAGAATTTTATTATGGCAAAGCCAGAATCAAAGGATGAATGGACAAAGTTGGGATTTTTGCCACTTGGTTGTTTTTTTCTGAGGCTGTGGAAGCTTTTTTTTTTTTCTCTTAATAAAAAATGAATGTAGAATGCAGTGTTTCCCACAAGAGCACCTTCACAGATTTAGCATAAAGAAAGTGCATTTTAATTCAAAGACACTGGTACATTTCTTAAGGCTTTGAAAGCAGTAATCCAACAGGTATATAAAGCTGTAATGATAATATGATGATTATTTGTATCTAGCATTGTTAAAATACATGATTTATTTTATTGCGTGCTCAGATTAATGTTATTTATTTAAGATACCCAACTTACTCTGCATTTTAAATACAAGTCTCTTGGCTTCTCAGTTTGCTTTTTTTGGTCATCTGGCCCATTTCAACTCATAAACAAAGGTTTCACTGCAAGAACTTTTTATAATTTAAACAAAATCTCTAATTGCAGTTGGAAATTTTGTATATATAACTAAACTAACAAGTCTGTGTATTGTATGGGAGAGGCTCTAGCAATATTATTTATCTTAGGGTCCACGTTATTGAAGGCAGGACTAATGACAGTGAATCATGCACACTGTATATTAATGTAGTCCACTTTCAGCACTATATAAATAGTATTGTAAATACACACCTGCAAAGTGTCTGCAGTTATATGGTCATCGCACAGAGTCCCTCTGTGCTCTCCTAAGTACATATCTCGGCGTGTATCACATCTTGCTAACCAAGGCCGCATACTGCAGCTGCTGTTCCTCTCGCGGAGGTGTCTATAAAATGAACGCTGCGAAACCAAAATTTTGGGATGGCCTTTATGCGGAACACATGGGTGTACTGTTGCTTGGTCTTTTAATACCTGCCCGGTCCTTCTCCCTGCGCAGGGGTAGCCGCACAAGATGAGCCGGGCGTGGATGTGAAATGTAGGCTGGTTCTCTGGGTCGGGCAGAAGACAAAGGTGTGACTTATATCAGCGGGAGGTTTCTTGGCTTTCCCAGAGAGGGACGTAGTGAAAGACTAGTCTGAAAAAGCCATTATTTCTATCAAAAGTCTCAAAACGTGGCAGCAGGTTCTTTAATTTTCACCCGTCGCAGTACTAGGGCCCTTGTCGTAAACTTACTTCCTAAACTTTTCCTTTATTTCAGGAGGCAGCCACACCGATGCTGTCAGTTCCCCACTTGGGTTTGCATATACCCAGTCAGGGTAGTCCAAAGTCTAAATATGTGCCGTTGGGTGCCCGCGGTAGCCGAGGCTCTTTCCCTGCGCTGCTCCTTGGAGCCTGTTCAAGTCCATGGTGGGAATCCTGGGCTGCTCGTAGGGCCCAATCCTTCCATGGGGCTGGAGAGGCTGCTGGCTCAGGGGAGACCAGCGAGTCCCTGGGCCACCTTCGCAGTAGTGGCTCTTGGCCCCAAGCAGCGCCTGCCCCTCGGCAGTGGCCCTGCAGTGTCCTTTGGACAACTCGGGCTGGCTTCCATCCCAGGGACGCTCCTTTGCGTTTGCCGGTGGCAACCACCGTGCATCCAGGAGTGCGGCTGGGAGCTGGATGCTCGGGTGCCCGTTGGATGTGCACAGTGGGGGCGAGCACCGGATTTGGGGTCCCCCACCCCCTCTGCAGCTGGGGGTGCGGGTGGACCCCGAGTTTTGGGCCGCAGCCACCGATGCCGGCTCTGTGGTGGCCCTGGGGAGGGAGGGGAGCCCCTGTCTAGCTCCTGGAATGGCGGAGGACAGGAGAGACAGGGATCTCCTTTTTAAAAGGAGGTTGGTTGTTTTTTTTTTTTCTCACCCCTATTCTTTATTCATAAACCTAACGCAGTTCCACAATTCCCAGACATGTAAAGCTGCAGGGCTTTTTTTGTTTTGTTTAAATCTTTCTGAACCAGCCAAATTTTTTGGGGTTGGCACAAGGTGCAGCCAGTACCCATGGCCTTCCAGGGCTTGCTTGGTCTAGAAGTCTGCAGATGTTTTCTGCTGGATCTGGCTCTTAATGAAGAAAAAAGATTTTGGCGTGCTTATTTATTTATTTATTTTCAAGGGGAAAATGTGGTTTAAAACGTTGATAATTATGTTTTACGTGAACTACCCAGACTTTATGCGACTCTATGGGAAAATGAATGCTCATCAATTAAAAAAAATTCTTTATTCATAAAGCATTCATATTTAAAGTGATTTGTCTTTTTTTTTTCCTCCCCTCCTTAATGAAAACAGTGTTTGTAGAGCATTACAAATAATTTTTTTTTTTTAATTACATATATTTCTGCATCACAGTTCTTGAAGACGGCCCACTGTGATCCTCTGGTGAAAATACCAGGGCTTTTCAAAAGCTTTTTAATTATCCATTCTCACTACTCCTCTCTTCGCAATATACACATAGTAACTGAAAAAAGAAAAAGGAATATATTCCAGGAGGGATCCACCTACAGGTGTGCATAGGTCAAGCACATACTTCTCATTCAGAACGATTATTTTTCTTTTCCAGCTGTCAGGTAGCACTTCCCACTGTCAAAACCCAGCTCGCGCGCTCTTTCAGAGGGAATACTTATCACAAAGCTGCAGTGCATTTTAATCAAGGTTCCCAGAGTATTTTACAAGCAGTAATTGCCTCTTAAGGACAGGATGAAGTATTATACCCATTGTACTGACGGGTGAGCCAGGGCATGGGGAATCTAAATAACTCTGCAGTGTTAGAGTGAGCCAGTGGCAAAGCTGTGAACAGAGCTGCCTTCGCTGCCTTCTGCTGCCTTCACTCCTGGTGCTGCAAAGATACCTCCGCTTCCACCTGCCCGCTTTCCTCTCTTTTCTTAAATTGATTTTTTTTCAGACAGTGACTTTTTTCTTACATGTTACATGGCAAGTGCTGTACTCGCACTGAAGTTGAGGCAGACCTGCGTGTGAACGTGCTCTTGTTTTTTGTGTTTGCGAAGCGTGAAGGCCTGTGTGGCGGGACTTCCGCTTCATTCCGAACCTTACGTTTTGCTGCTGCCCTCCGTGGCTCCGGTAGGCCATTGGATCATCCCCAAAATAGCTCCTGGTGTGTTTTGGTACCGATGTACCACCGTGCCGTGTGTGACAGAAAGAATTCAACTTTTCAGCACAACAGTTCACTCACTAAATGATTCCCCAGCATGATACATGCTCTGTCTTGTATTTAATTATCTTGTAATTATCAAAGCAGTAATGAAGTTGTGCATAAGAAGTGTATAGATCAATAAAAACAACTCAAAATTATGAAGGAGCACTGACAGGCTATGAGCCCAGCCATTCTTCGGGTGTTAATTTCTATTTTTCTGAAAAGCTTTTGACTTCTTAAAAAAACAACATCAGAAAAAAGGATTTAAAGTTCTCTACTGTTTATTCGTAACTGGTGGTGATCAGACATACGTTCTCAGTGCTTTGCGAGAGGCGGTGTAAGTGCTAATGAAAGTTTGTATTGGAGTGGCCCCTAAGAATATGATCATTGTTATAAATTTATTAACACCATGAAAGATTTCCTGTCCTAAAAAGTCTGCCAGCAAACGTCATAATCCTGAGCAGGCAGAGCCATGTGGTAGGTTTGACTGAGCCCCTTTGACAATTATATCATTTATTTAACTGTCTATCTTTAGAAGTTGGGAGGCTAAGCTTTGGTTTCAGAGGCATGCCGAAACTCTCGCGCTGCATGCATGGCGAGGGCAATGGAATACCAGAGTGCTCGCTTGGGCTTTAACTACTAAATAATGTGGTTGCACATGACACAACAAGAACAGAGGTATAATCCTGCCCTGTGAAGCAGGTCACATGTTTCAGGTTCTCTCTGTAATGTATGCAAAGTAGCTGCTTAAATCATTACGAGTGTGTAAATCATCTTCTTCATAAACAATACCATCAAGGTACAGTCAGGCAACATGTCTCTTGTGGGTTGACTGGCGCTGGAATGCCTTTCAGACCTTGAGGAGGTACGTCAATGCATGTGAAGCAGATTCATCTGTTGCTGCAGTGTGGTCTCTGCAATGTTTTGGATTTCTAAGATGAATATTGCTAAGGCTGTCTTCTTCACACTGAAGTGCAGTGAAAGGAGGAGGATGCGAATGAGGCAAACGCAGCCTGTATGATCCGAGGCTTCCATGAAAAATTTGCTCCTTTTTTTTTTCCTCTGGCTTTGTAAGTCACGCAACAGATACCCATTTATTCCTCTGCCTAAGTTTAGTAAGTATTCAGAGCTCCTGTTACTATCTATGTTGTGCGTTTGGGGAGAAAATCTGTTGAGCAGTGTATTAGATTTGTATCTTCTGTTTTAGCTATCATTTCCCTATATAGACTATGATACTGGTTTTTTTTCCATCTTTCTTTAACATGCTGATGTACTTTCTGTAACTCCTAAGTGACACTCCACACCTCTTTAACGCAGTCCTGAGAGCTGACTAGTTCAAGGGTGAGTGAAACTGAAAGCTAGACTTAATCTTGTTAAGAACCCTGCTGTACTTCTGGATAAAGTATAAATATGTCTCATTATTATTACTACTAATAATAATTATTGGAGTTTGTGTTTTTTTTGGGGGGTGGGGAGGAGTAGATGCACTGTATGGTCACCTCCCCACTCCCAAATGTTGTATTTTGAATTACTTTAAATAGTTGTTTGGGATGTCTTTATTACGGTGAATCATGTTTTTAGTATCTGCTTTAAATGCACGTGTGAGTTCATACTAAGGCAATGGAAGCCCTCTTTCATTTGCTGTCATGTTACGCTTCTGCAGCACGTAAAGTGCCCCTGGTTTATAAATACAGGTAGGCTTTCTACGCAGAAATCCTTTCCCTCAAATTTATAAGGGTCAGATAGTTTTGGTTAAAAAGTGAATGCAAAGATGGTGGCTCCATAAATGCAGTATGTAGTTCTTCTGCTCAGAGGTGCTGGCTCTGAGTTGCAATTATCCGACATCAATTTTAGAATACATACCAGTGAAATGGCACTGGTAGGTGCACTGGATGTAATAACTGAAGATGCTGGCAGCGGCCATCTGGTCTATGAGCGCTACCGAACCATCACTTTTCCTACTTCCTATGCCTGTGCTGTGTCCCTTAGTGGTGGGAAGAGAAACACCACCAGCACTCATCAACTTTCAGCACATGTGGAAACAAAGCTAGAAGAGCAGGGGCATCCCCGATGCATTGGCAATTTGCTAAGCGCCCGAGGGCTGCATCTCATTTGCATTAAAAATGCGTGGATTTGCTCCTGCCTTTATCTTGGCTTACGGGGACGTGGCTAGCGAAGGCAGCGGGGCCCAATATGGCTTGTTTTAACCTGGATCCAAGTGGTTTGGATCTGGCTGGAGCGCCTCCTGACGGGACACGCCGGTTGCCCAGGGGGCTGTTGCGTTGCCCGGGCGCAGCTGCGCGGCGCGTTCCTCGCCCAGCTCGCCCCGGCCGCAGCCGCGGGCCGGGCTGCCAAGCCCCGCCGCTCCCGGGCCCGCTGCCGTTCACCTCCGGGCCTTCCAAGTGGGATTGGGTTACGGTGCCCACCTCTGATACTTAAGGTGCTTTTAAAAGCTGGGTGGGCTGGTTTAGGCCAGTGCGTTTCCAGGCCTGGATGAAACGCTCCTCGGCGGTGCGAGGGGGCGCCTTGGGGGGCTCTGCAGAGGGCTGGGGGAATCGCTGCCCTGCACAGAAGCCCTTTTTAGTTTCTTAACCAGTTTAGTAATGAAAGACAAATTTAAAAAAAAAAAA
>VYZM01009052.1:754248-796700 GCA_013398915.1 Dromas ardeola
AAAATAAAAATGAGGACACCCCCCCTTCCCCCCCCTAGCTTGTGCCTTTTCAATAGAGATAACTGTTATCTCTTATAAAAGTCTACATAAGTGTAAGTAATTGCCTGCACTTGGCTCTGGTACAGTGGAAAAGCTGTGATCAGCAAACTCGTATTGTACTGTGCATGTAAGGGGAAGTTATCGGATGATATGGGGACGTGTTGGCGTTAATGCCTGTGCTTCTGTCTCCCCTACCTTAGTCACACTCCTTTGCAAGCCTTTGAAGACTTAATAGTGCGTTTACCCCACGTTGGCTTTGAGCGGAGAAAGTTTTGCTGGGATCGCCCTTAAAAAAAACCAAAACAACTAAAAAAAATTAAAAAAAAAAAGACAGAAACACAAAGCCAGCTGTGGTGCTGTGTCGGTTCGGGTCGCTTTGTTTAGCGTCGAAGTGTTTGGGTCCGTGTCGTGAATGAACACCAGCGATGAGCGCCGGGGCACGGCGCGGCCCCAGGCGGGCTCCCGCGGCTGGGCGGGAGGGAATGGGAGGGAGGGAATGGGGGAGAGGGGGGTTCCTCCTTCCCGCCCGCACCCCCCGACAGCACCTTCGGCGAGAGCTGAGAGGGGAGAGCGTGTGTCTCTGTGTGTGTGTGTGTGTGTGTGTGTGTGTGTGGGTGTGTGTGTGTGANCACGTTTGCAGTCGCACGGAGCTTTACGCCGCGTAGCTGCGGCTCTCTGTGTGTGTGTGTGTATGTGTGTGTATGTGTATGTGTGTCCGTCCGTGTGAGTGTCTGTGTGTCTGCGTGTCCGCGTCCGTGTGCCAGCGCTGGCTGCCTTATCGCAGGAAGCGTTGCGGAAAGCAGTTGCTCCCTCTCTCTCTGCCCGGTTCCCAGCCCGCTGTGATTAACGACTCTTCCCCCCGCGCTGTCACTCAAGCGCTGGGCAGAAAACAGCAGTCACGGCTGTCCCACTCCAGCCTCAGCACAGTCCTCTCTCTCTCCCTCTCTTATTTTCCTAAATAAACTTAGATAAAGCCTTTAGAAAATGCGTACAGTCTTTTTTTTTATTTTTCTTTGCCTTTCCTTCTGAACGCCTTCATAGATATATATGCACATAAATACGAGACATAATTTCGTTTTCTATTGTAAATAGATCTATTATAAAACACTCTATATGTGTGTATATATATAAACCCCAAAAATTCAGTTCCACATTCTGCAGTGATAAGCCTGACCTGAAGCAAGCAGAGCTCTTCCTGTTCATAGGCTGGTCCTTTCTAGGACGCTTTTCGAAATCACTTTGTTGACCTCACTTTATGGGTATTTTATTATAAAGATGATGTGAGTCTGGTCAGTTTGCTTGGAAAAAAAAAACCCAAACCAAACAATCTAGACAGAGAGGGACATCTCAGGATAAACTAATACTTTTTTCATACAATCCTCTCGGAATTGTCTCATGACATTTCGTGAAAATTCCTGTCTCAAACTGGTATTTTTCACTTTTACTATTAAAAATTCATAGAATGGAGGTCTTCAGATATTTGCATGCTAAGATACTGTGTAGTATCTCAGTATATGGAATGAGTATTCCAAGAAGCCCAGAGACTAGCATTCTCTTTGGAAAATTAATCCTTTAATATATTTGTTTCCAAATTGTGGTCTGCAGACACATATAATCATGGCATGATACTGATCTGCAGTATCATATCATCCATTTAGGGGTTTTAATTAAAAGTTTGATGTGAAGGTTGCATAGTGGTTCCCTGTTACGTTTGAAATTTGACAGTGGTCCATGATCCAAAAATGTAGGAACGTTCCTTCAGGAGAATTATGGTCCTAGATCATTACATTTTTGGACATTGCTTTCATTTCATCCTGTATTTTTTTTTTTTTTTCTCTCCTTTCAAACAGGATTAAAACCAATGAGAAAGGAAATATTTGAAGTGATTTGCAAAGTTATTTTATTTTCATAAAATTACATGGTGTGATGTGCTGTATGTGCCTAACTGGAGACAGACTTTCAGCTCATAAATTAAGTACACTTTTTTTGTTCTGGTTTAAGCCCATTGAGACTTCTGCCAGTTAGGTTTTTTTCTTCTGTGATCATCATGCATAATAGTCTGATGTTGCAGATACTTGCAGGAGCATAGCGAAACTGGTAGCATCATGTATGTGGTTTGATTTTTAATGTATAGCATATTAAAGCATATTTTCTGTCCCGAAAGATGTTACATGAAACTACTGCAGTGTATATTAAAACAGTCACTGGACTCCTAACCAATTTAATATTAATAACAAAGGTAACATAATAATTAATGCTTAAGAAAAATATTTTTTTTAAATAGAAAAACCTATATTTAAAAAAAGACTTATATTTACCTTTTAAAAATAAGACTTTTGGATTTTGATCAATGTTAAGGTCTAAGTCTACACAGCTTGATGTACTGTTTGATTGTGTTTATTTACCTATTTGATGCCAAAGTTTTAAGTAAAGTCACACCACAATCCTGGTGGAAATGGCTAGCTAAACACCTGGAACCACTTTGTGGAAGCGATTAAAACTGGCTTTTGCCAGAGGCTTCCTCTGCTGATGCAGTGACAGTATTTTCCCCATTTTCCATTCTGCTCAGTGACTCTTGTTTTCAAAACTAAGACTACCAGAAACTGGGGACAAAAAAAAAAAAAAAAGCGAGCAGAAAACTTATTTTCCTTTTCCATTCTATGGATGAAAATAGAGCATGAGCTGATGAAATTTGTTACTTCTAGAATGTGATAAACCAAAACAATTGGATGAACAATTGTGCAGTGAACAAATCACATGTGTAATTCTTTGTTTAAATTAGTTTTAAATGCAAAACAGGTTCTGTAAATGTCTTTTTTCTTTCTTTCTTACATACCTCGGGCATCACTGAACTGACGAGCAATACTTTAAAGAGGATTTTAATGATTTTTAATTTAATTCCAACTTTCATGAACGATAAAAAAAACTTATGATCTAGTAAATAGAAAGCATGGAATGAAATCTGTATGTGTATCAGCATAAAAACACGTGTAAACAGAAAAGATGATGTTGAGCTGTGTAACTTCTTAATTAAGTGCATGTAGATACGATGTATACAAGTCACTATCCAAAGGAAGACTCCTTCCTTTAATAAAACAACACTTAGTTATAGCTGACATCTTTTAATAATCATTTCCTGAGTTGTCACTTTTCAGAAATACAGTGAAAACATAAATGATTTCTTTTAACCTCATTGTATGTGTATGTTGACGTTTTTGGCCTGCCAATTTAAATAATGATTAAAACTGGTGATGTATAAATTGCTGCGATTAAGGTCTATATCCATGTAAAGAACCATCAGTGCAAATAGTGCCGTGAATCTGAAATACGCCGTGTACCTCTTCCTCTTTGCTTTTTGAGGGATTTGGCACCAAATCACATTATTTCATTAAATCAGTAATGTGTTTTGTTTATTGGATGGTGTGCAGCAGAAATACTAAATGCTATTTTCAGATTACCTGAATGTTTTTATATTTGCCAGATATCCCCTGGTTGGGATATTGTAGAAAGACAAGTTGATTGTATATTCTTTCTTCCTCATTCTGAAATCCTGAGCAGATTTTTGCTCCTGGTCTTCAGATTCTGGGACCTGGAGAGAGTCAGGCACAATTATTTATGTAACACAAGTGAAAATGCCAGGGGGGATTGAGTCCAGGGATTGGAGTTCTTAATATCCTGAGCAAGGGCTGTGGAAATAAGGATGTATGTTCATATTCATTAATTACAGAGCATTAAGAAAATAAGACCAAATCTAGAAGACCTTTTGTAATTAATCATGGTTTTGCTGGAATAAAACTTACCTCTGATTTCTCCATTGCCTCTTACAATAAAGGCTGGAAGATACTATGGGACTGAATGACCAAAGCTTTGTGTTCAGTCTGCCCGCGAGGTAAAACCGTGCTAGAGGAAGACCCAGGACTACCAGAAACAAGTATTCAGCTGAGAACTATTAAAAGAAAAAAAAAACCCAAACTTGTCACAGCTGTGTCCTTTTAAGGTCAACACCAAAAAGACTTGTGTCAAGTTGACAGAGGGAGATGACTTAGTGATGTAACCCAGGGCAAAAGAGATAAGCAATAAAAATAGTGTTACATTTCTATTAGATAGAGTGACTTCTCCTGACAGCTTACAGAGAGAACCAAGCAAAAAAACGTACCGAGTTAGTTACTGTGACAGTGAAGCTGATAAATCACACGGAAATTTGATTGCGCCAGTTCCACTGGGTTTTAGAGCCTGCATTTTGCTATTTTTAATAAGGACTTCATAAATTGGTCAAAATAGAGCAGAACTTAATTTCACTGAAATGAAACTCCTTGAACTACAGGGTAAAATGGTAAACATAAGCTGATGGTTAATTTCTAATAGTGGTGTTCTTTATTAGTAGCATTCAGATGTGGACATGGGAGGGGGGGAAAGAATGGATTAGGCTTTCAACATGCAAGTAGGCTTTTAATTTTCGAGAAAAGCATGCCAAAGATAGGATTCTCACTCACAGAAGGAGGTTCCTGGGTGGAAAGGGAACATATTGCTTGGTGTGGACCAGTTCACCACCTTTACATCTGTTTTCTGTATGGTATGGCCAGTTTTTGTGTGCATTTTAAACATGTTTACAGTCAATGAGAACTAATAACTGCTTTTCTAGCCTGAACTCCCGTGTAACACAGTGCACCGAATTCCACCCAGAGCGTAGCTTCTGCTGTGTAATAAAAAAAGCTGAATATCATTAGCATATCTTACAGAAGTATAGTTTCAAAGCATTTTAATGACAAGGAAGGCATTATAATCCTCCCCTGCATGTTATTTAATGAATCAGTTTGCTTGCAATAATGATTTTACTTTTCTGAAGACGGCACTTAGGTTTCCTGGCAGATAGAGATTGTTTTCCCCTGAAAAAAATTTTTTTCTTTTCCTCTCTCTCACTTTTTTTTTTTTTTTTTTGAAATTCTTTTTAACCACTCCCTTCTTTATGGTATGTCTTATGCTCATTCGCCCACACCGTTTCTGCGGGTTTTGCTTTCCCCGTCCATCGGCAAGGAGGCCGGCAGCCCTGCAGGAGCCTGGTTGCAGGGGTGGGCGGCAGTGCTGGGCCGCACGCAGCCTTCTCGTGGTCGGGCAGGAGAGACGTATGGCCTCTGGCCGAGGGCCTTCTGCATGGCCACCTGCCCGGCAGTGCTTCTGGGGTGAGGAGCGGGTAATGGCTGGGTTTGGACTCTGCTGGAGGTTTCTCAGGTGTGTGGCCCTGTCCTGGTTTGGGTGGGACTACCGCCGGTGCAGTTCCAGCCTTGGTTGAGTTTGCGAAGGTCGATACGGAGCTGGGAGCTGGGCTGGAAACGCTCTCCAGAGGAGAAGTGAGCTTTTTTAATCCCAGTCTGAGCCGCCACCGAAAGGGACAGTCTGACCGGCCTCCCGCCAGCCCCGGGCCAGGAGCGGGGCGTTGTTGGCCTGGGCAAGCAGGCGGCGGGTGAGGGAAGGGAAGGGCAGGGCTCCTTCAGGACCAACGCGGCTTAAAGCCCATCATGAAATTGGCACCCTCAGATCTCGGCTACTGGATCTGCCCATGGCACCCTCTGTTGGCTCGGGGACAACAGAGGAGCGTCACCGAGCTTTGCGTTGGTCTCTGTCAGGGTTACCCCCTCCTCCATGTTGTACCTATTTCATGGGTGAAACCTTTAATCTCCGCATTTTTCAGAAGCAGAAGCAAAAACTCCAGTGTATTACCAGGGAAAAAAAAAAAAGCTCCATGTGGTACATCAGGCAGAAATGAGATGCCGGAAAGGCCTGCCAAACTGTGGGTTATCGAAGAGCCCTGGTTATAGGAGACAGTATGTACCATAAATAAATACATGTTTAAATGCATTTCAGTGCAGCAGAAAGAAAAAAAAGCAAGAGTGGTAGATAACACAATCGTGGAAAAAGAAGACATTTAGAGCAAATGGCCTGGTGTTTACACAGCTAAACCAAAATAATGTGTGAAAGTTGGTCAGGCCCAAACGAACCCTATAAAAAGCTTTTTAGGAATTGTAAGATTTTCGTTGGTCAGTTTGACCACATCAGGCTTCCCTGCTTTGCCATCTGTTGCCATCTTTGTTTTTGCACTGTGAATTATGTGAAAACAGGGGTGTTGCAACAAGCTAGGGAGATGGGGTGGCTCCAAGACCGAGCAGGGAGATGAGCGGCATTCTGTCGCCGTTGAATCAGAGCAAAAGTTTCTGTTTCCTTCAGTAGAGAGAGCAGCAGGCAGCACCTTTTGTCTATTTGGTTTCATCCAAATAGATTCAATTCCGTTGAAAACTTTAACATTCAGAATTTTAACAAGTGTTCTGTCTTTAAAAAAAGAAACAAAACAATCTTTTTTGATGACCAACAAGGTGTGGTCTCAAACTGCCTGAACTCTCTAGATGCATCCTATCTGTAGACCTCTGTCCCACTCAGGCTTTGTGTACAATTTACTGAAAATAACTTTACCTATTTTTTTTTTCACTGTTAAACCTAGCTCTGGTTAGAATGTCCTGGCAAAGCAGTGTGGGCAACCCTGGCTATGTCTTCTGTGAACCTATGTAGAAGACTCAAGAAGAATTGCCTTCTCATTGCTTTTCTAATGACTGAACTGCCTTTAAAAATACAAAAAGAACTGTGCAATGCCTGTTTGGGTATGGCACAGTCACACATATAAATGACTAGTAAGATAGATAGTAAGGATGGAAGTGGCTTCTCTTTAACAAAATCTTTGATACTGGTAATGTTACAGTTAATTCCTTCTGCCCAAGTAAGAAAGCTTACGTATCTTGTGCAGCAGAAGATACTGTCTTTTTAAGACTGTGGCCTTAAGGGAAATGCAGAAAGTCACCATGAAAATAAATATATTTTTTAAAAAGTATAGAGACAAAGAATAGCCTTTTCCCCATCTGCTTTTGCATTTTAAGGAATTTTAAGGAATAGTGATAAGGCTGTGCATACCCTGGAAAAGTGGATTCGTGTACATTGTCCTGAAGTTCTGTGGGAACTGGGAGCAGTGGGTTGCTCTTTGAACATCAACCACCGTATGTAATCCCTTTTATAAAGTGACCCACCTTCATCCTAAAATTAGGTAGGGTTTTTTTTTTGCCTTGACTGCGTCTGGTTGAAGGATGTTTCATAGCCTCACTGCTTTGTCAGTTAAAACCCTTCCTTCTCATTTTCAGCCCAAAGTTAATCATGGCTAGTCTATTTGTTCTTATGCCAGCTTGATCCTAAGCTTTTCCCTCCCTAATGTTCACCTGCTGCTAGCAATTTTGTTGCTAGTCTAAATGAGCTCCACTTCAGTTGTTCATATAGAGGAGAGTCCCATCTTCCATATCTTGATTAATTTCAGTTAAAAATAATCTTTCTTGAACATTATAAATAGTTTTCTTAATGCAGCGTCACCTGTGACATACACAGAGACATTATTACTTACCTGTTTCTGCTAAAATTCTTGTCTGGGACATCATAAGGCCCTTTGAAGTGTGATTTAGATTGCTTTATAATTGTGGTCAACTACTAGTTTTTTTTCCCTTCTTATATCATTTAGAATTAATAAGGTGCCAGGGATTGTTATTTCAGAGCATGTTGTCTTTCTTAGTAATTTTCATTCCAACTCATAATACAACTTTCAACAGTTTTCTGTATGATATCTCAGTGCTTCTCTAGATTGAAGATGCCACAAAACTTTATCATCATCCAGTTCCCTTAGTACTTTCTGTATAAACGCACTTGAGTATTTGTCTTGTTAGATCATCCGTGATGCAGCTGTTTGAAATGAGACTTTAGACCCTGATGGACTAATTCAAATGGAAAGAAGTGACTTGAGAATAAAGTAGTAGAGTTTTACTCTCTGCCTTGTCATTTTGCCTCAAGACCACGCTCACTTGTTTTTGAGCATTATGAAAACAGAATAAATGTAGCCATGATATGGCTGGTTTAGTTTGGGAGCAGTTAGTGTAAGATGCTGCTTTTCTGAGGACACAAAGGAAATTAGGAGACATTTCCCAGTCCTTGGCTACTCATCTAATAAAAAGAATTCCCCTCCTCTCTTTTAACGATCGGCTATTTTATTTAAGAAAGAAAAAAAAAAGGTGAAATAATAATGAAAAAAAGGTTTTGTAAACGAGAGCGGAAAGTGTCTCTCTAATATTGCTGAAATGTGGAGTGCTTATAGGAAGCATAAGCCAGCAACAAGCAGTTGCTGTATGTCTCTTGCAGGTCAGGCACCGCAATCCTGATCTGCTGGATGGCACACGTTGCGCTTCGTCTGTTCGCTTGGGTTTCTACTGATGGAGTCCAAAGTGCGTAGGAGAATGGTGCCAAACCAGATTTTCTGACGTGTAGTCAGGATGTTGCCAGCCTGTGCATTTGGAGCTGGGAGCTGCAGAAGAGTCTCCCACAGTTTAGATGTAGCCACGATCTGATGTTGGATTTTTCTCATGTAGCAAAGCAAGTGAATGCCAGGCTGTCTGCTTCAGAAGTGCTGTGTTGCCACAGTATCTTATGCTGATAGACTGTTGTTGATTAATCTTTTGAGCATTCTTTGGGAATTCATTTTCTGTCAGTGCATTTTAGTCATTTTCTCACTTTAACCCTTGTATATTTATAATTGCAGGAAGCAGTTCAGCTGACAGTGAAAAGAAATCCCTGCCTAGTGCTTTCTTGTGGGTTCACTGTTTCCAGCTTGCACAGCATCGCTGTGGCGGTGTGAGCTTGCAAAATGGTCTTCCTTTTGCTCATCTTGATGCCTAGACCATTGACGTTTCCTCTCTTCTTGAATCGCAGTTACAGTGTTCACGTGCCACCTGCAGCACAGCCTATGACATATTTCCTTTTTGCCCCTTTCAAGGACCAAATTGACTGATGGTGCTGTGAATTCAGGGCAAAAGGTAGGGATTTGCAGAAAGTGATTAGCAGCTGGTTACCAGTATGAAAGACACAGGTTAACTAGAAGGGCCTGCATGTACAAATAAATGTGTGTACTTGCCACATGAACAAAAGTCCTAGACTTTGCGCACTCTTGCTATAGCTAAAACAAAAGGTGGTATCTTTTCTGTTTTCTCAAACCTTTTATAGTGAATGTGAGCAAAATAAACAGGTACAACAAAGTTCTTATTGTTTCTATTCCCCACACCTGCCTTTAAAGAAAAGAACGAAAGAAAAAAGGATGTTTCTTTAAATCCCAACAAGTCGTAACTCTCCACCTGTGATGAGTGAACCACTGGGTCTGCAGCAGATGTAATCTTTATTCCACTACCCGCTGTAGACTTGCTGTTGCTTAGTTTCATATGTTGTTTTTGTTCCTGATTTTAATATTTTAATGAAGTTTCTGAAGTCCAGTCTCTCTATAACGCATCCTCCTTTTGTTTTTTTTCCCTAAACGTTGCATCTCATTCTTCATCTGTATTTCTGGTGATTTACAGTCATGATTCAAATCGAAACATAATGAGACATTAGGCATCGATATGTCAAGCTGTTGGAAAGACGCAAGGGAGATGGCAATTTTCAGTAATTTTAGAGACTAATCAAGTGTGTGTATGTTGCCCAGATTACAGCGTACTGTAGAATTACACAGCTACCCTTTAGCTCAGATGCCAGTAGTGTTCTAGGTAGACAAAGGGCTAAAGGAAGCCACGTTTTTTTCTCCGGGGAAGTGCAGTTTCCAAGCCCCCACTGCTTCCTGCATTTGAGCTGGGGAAGCGAGAACCAGGTGAACCTGCAGCACCGTCGGTGCCATCCCTGGTGTGGGAGCACGACGCGCTGCTCACTAACAGCGGCGCTACCACCTCCGTGCCCAACCTCTAATTATCCCTGATGCTGTGAGCGTAATACAGACTTATTTGTGGGGTAGAAGTGAGACAAGCATGCCATCTTGTGAGCAGGCAAAATGGGAACAATATGTAGGTTCTGCTGTGTGCGCGGGTGAAGAGCGAATGTTACGAGCGTAGATGTTGGGCGTTTTTGTGTCAGATTCAAAGGAGATCTGGAGCTGCAACAGCTTCGTGTGTAGCAGGGTGGGAATTCGCATCGATGCTTTAGATCTGAGAGTCATAAAGAATAATTCTTTCTCTATTAATGGGTCAAGGCCTATCAAGATGCTGTGCGATTCAATGATATAAAAGGTTATTTTTTAAAAAAAGGAAGACTTGAGTCTATGTTTGGTTTGAACAGTAGATTCTCATGCTGGAGAAGACCCAAGTGTCAGCTACTTCACAAATTCATGACTTCTGTTTATTGCACTCTCTGTTCGTTATGTCATGTATGCATATATATACGCTCATCTTGTTATCTACATACAAATGGTTATACGAATGTCTTATGACATTAAGATTTTTATCTGTGTGATCTTGGGCTGTTCTCATTACGCACAAGAAGAGAAGCCACGGACAAGTTATGAAGATCATTTCTAATTCCTCTCATGTATTCTTTCAATACATTCTGCTTAACAAAAGAATTGTTTAAGAGATGCTTAGATTTAATTGTCTCTGATTTCATCTCTGTCTTCCTGTAAAGCAAGGCATCTTTGCAGCATAAATCCAGTTGTACCAGATTTAGGGGAGAAGAAATTTATAGCTAATGCTAATCCCTAAAAAATGGCTATATCTATTGTGAAACGTTCTCTACAGAATTATCACAGTTTTTGGGTGCTGTATCAGTTAATCAAGTAATTTTAGAAGCTGGATTCTCTCCTGACTGCCTAATGGTACAAAGATCGCTTTTGCAGACTTATGTCTTGTGGTTTATCAGATCAAACTGTTACAGGAGTAATTATTTACTCTTGACTAGTCCCATTTTGGGAAGAATCTGCACGCTGATGTGTGGATGAAACATTTATCTCTTGGGTTGTTTGAAATAACAATTGTGGATGTTCTGAAGCTATTCCTAGATTGGAAAATTAGAAGCAGCCCTAGCTCGGATTGATTGACATGCGGAGAGCAAACAGCAACAGATTATTGATTGGGCAGCAGCAAGCTGAGCAGGATGACACCATCTACACTCAGCCAACTGGCTTACATTTGGCAGGCCTTTTATTCAGTTGTGGTTATCTTGCCCCATCTGTGTTGGACTCTCAGCTTCTCCACCTAATTGGCTGTGTTAATTTGTAGCCCGCACCTTCAGATCTCAGGTACATCCCAAATTCCTTCGCACAAGTTGCAACATTACTTCAAAGAAGGTGCTGTTGTAGCCTCTGCAAATAATTTTGGGACTTTTTTTAGACTCCAAGATGCCAGTGAACCCAGAAGTTGCTTTAATAAGTTGCTTTCTTTATAAGTGAAAACACGGCAAAAGCTTTCCATTTTTGTGGGATATATCCCAGTGCAACAAATCAGCCCTACATCATTGCCGGATATTTCTTAAAACTGGTGAGGTTCTGGATTGGGAATTGAGGTGGCAAGAAGGCAGCTCTGAGGAGGAAGACAGGAGCAATGCGGTAAGGCTTGCTTGCATATAGGGGATTTTTGAGAATGGAAGTATTGGTGTAATCTGTGGTTGTACCTCTATGTAACTTTTTTTAGAGAAGTTCTTCTAGATTTTTTTTTTAAAGAACATTTAGATATATTATTGAAGGAAAGGAGATACAGTTAGTGTCCAACTTATTTAAAAATGTATCTTCAGTGGGAAAAACAACTGTCCACTTCTGTTTGTTCTCTGCAGACTGCAGGTTTCTACTCAGCTCCTATTGGTAGTTTTAGTGCCTGTCTATACATTGCAGCGTGCAGATTCTGCAACCTGTGTTGTCCTTGCATTTGTGGAAATTACCTATTTGGGTATCAGGAAAAAAAAAAAAATTAAAATCTTTTTTGTGTGTGTTTTATGATCCTGGCAGATTGCCAAGGTTTAAATTAAATTTCCGATGTCTGTATGGTCGAGGCTAATGTGAGGGCTTTTGGCACTACCCCTTCGTGCAATAAAGAATCAAAGACAGTAGAGTAAGAAATCTTCTATCAAAAGCTGAAAGCGAGATTCATAAAATCACTTATGCAGGCATTATGAGATTTTCCCATGGAAAGTTTATGTGGGAGTTGGGCAAAAAACTGATTCAAGAACAGCATTATTTGCACTATATATATTCATCCAGCAGTCAACAGGCTGACGCTGGCACCCCTTGCCAGTTTTAAAGGAATGCCAGCACTCGGTACATGAAGCTGCTGCAAAGCCACATCAGCAGAGTCTCGAGGAGTTTCCTTACTATTCTGCGCCCTCCTTCCCCGTTCCCGTCCAAAACTGAAATGGGTAAAACAGGAATCATATTCCTCAGTGAATATGTGCATTCGACGCTTATGGCTATCTGAAAAATGCTTCTTTGTTTTGAAGCAGTTTCATAACAAATCATTACGGTGGAGGGACTGTAAGAGTAGCTTTCTCACTGGCATTTTACTTCATTCCTCAGCTTAAAAAGAAACATAAATAAGAGATAAAAAGGGCAAACATAGACAGACCACTCACAGTGAATCCATTTGCATTCACTTTGGTCTTTTTTTTTTATGTTTTATTTTTTTCTTTTACTTTGTTTTGTTTTAAGAAGGTGGCTTGGTGTTTCTGAGTCTGCATGAGGACCACATGATACGTGCTGCAACAGAGCGTCTTTCCTAGTTAATAGGGATGATTCCGAAAGCAAGGTAATTCACCACTGCTTTGGCTGGAGCTAATATTGGGCTCCAACATCAGTTCTCTAATTTCTGACAAATGTCCAGGATTTCTTGAATAGGCACAGCTTTCTGTTTTGTGTAGGGAACACACAATCCACTCTTTTGTTGTGGTCGCCACTGCTGTTGTTTCTCCCCCATTCACAATGGAGAGTGGGGTTATTTGTGCCGAGTGGAAAACGGTTGCCAAAATTCTGACTTGCTTATATTTAACGTGATGTTAATTTTTGTGATAGCCATAAAGGGTATAAGAGATTTTGTAATACAGATCCCCCTGTATCCTGACCTCCAAGTCAAGAGGGCACATTGGTGATGAAAGTTTTATCTGTCACAGGCATATCAAGATGAGAGTTTACTGGATGATTCAACCCAAATGTATAGAAACTGTTTATATAGAGATTGCCAAACATTTTCCATTGCTTTTCTTTTTATCTAAATTCTTGAATATATTACTAAATAAAATAGTCTGTGTTTGGAATGTATGGCTGTGGGATATATGAAAACTCACAGCATGTGGGGGGAAGAGTTAGAATAGGGAAATATAATAGTTTTGTAAACTTTACGTGAATATAGGTACATCATATATAGACTCAAGATTCAATTTGCTGATCAAAGCATCCAAATAACTTTGGATTTAATAATGTCAGCAATGAATGCTAATATATGGAAATTGAAAAGCATGGAGCAACAATAGCTAGCCACGCTTCCCAGTATTACCCTGCAGCATGTAGATTTACATTTTTTTGTTTTGTTTTGAAATCACAGTTTGGAAAATGTGTGTTCTTTTTCCCTTCTCCCATACTTCTGAATGTGGGTTCTCCTGAGCAAGCTTAGACAAGATTCAAGCTAAACAATAGGGCAACATCAGAACCTTTGAAGGCTCAGTTTGGATAGGTACCCAAAGCCAAAGTTTGCTTTGATGTACGTGGGCTCAACTCCTGTTGCCCTTGGTTGCCCTCTCTTACCTATGTAACTTGTGTCTGGAAACCCTTGCCAATTTTTTTCTAAAAAAGAAAAAAAAAAGGACATTTTTGCAAACTCATGTTCACCTTGATTCTAGTCTGGCTGGAAAAGTGCTACAATAATTCCCTCTCCGGTGATGATTTAATATTGCCATTTCAGGTCCAGGCTGTAGACTTCTGCCTCCTTCCCACTTTTTCAAATGTTTTTTTTTGCCTCTACTGGGAAACAAAATTATTTGAACTTTTCTGGAATGCTAGACAAAACCATCGTCTTTCTCCCTTCCATCTGCTCCCCTTCTCCCGAGTAATTTTTGGTTCCATTTGGCTGAAGTTTTGGGCAAGGGAACTTTGATGCTTTTCTCTCATATTGCCGGCCTCCCCTGGCGGAAAGGAACAGCACACCTTGCTTCTCTCAAAGTCAGTGGGGCTTTTGCCATTTGCTGCAAGGGAAATAGGATCAGTCCATTGTATTCTTAATGCAAAAGAACAAATGAGTCACTTCTTGTATCCATACTTGATTGCTCTTGCCTAGCAGCCAGGAGGTCACCTTCATTCCTCACTCTTCATCTCAAGGTAGCACTGCGCTTGCCTCTGCCAATACGCTCAACTCAGATTCAGTTCTGAGTCATTTGCAAACCCTAAATTCCCATTGTCTTCAAAGGACATTTGGATTACAAAGAACACTGAGTTTACTCAGGCTTGAAAAGAAATTGAAACATATGAGATTGACACACCTACCAGAAGAGTTTGGGAAGACAGAGGTTGTTTACCCTAAAGACAGGATGAATAGGGGGGATGTGATAGGTGCGCCCACAGCCTGGAGGATCTTCGATTCTCACTAGTACAAGATTGAAGGGAAACTCTACTTCATTGACAAGAAGCAAATTCAAAATGCTTAAAATAGTTGCTCTTTTTTCATTTGTAGTTAGACTGTAAAGTGAAATCTGTAAGATATCACAGATACCAGGGTCATCATAATGCTCAGATAGATATTGGACACTTTTATTGGAAGTGGGGATATCCAGACTTATTTAACAACAAATTGTAGAACGTGAGAGATAATTATTAAGGGCTATAAACCCTCTAACTCTTCAGAAAGTAAGCTACTGTCTAAGTGTTGAGGATTAGGAGCGCTTCATTTTTCACAGAGGTGGGTGATTCTGTATCTGTCCAAAGGCAGTTGAACCCTCTTTGAAGGATCTGGTATTGGCTTCTCTCCAAGGCAGAATACCAGACTAAATGGACCTCTGTTCTCATCTAACAGGGAATGTTCTACAATCCTATAAAGTGTAACGACAGCAAATTAATAGAATAACCAGAAGATTCAGTGAGGATGGCAGGGCTCTCATAGGAGGTGTCAGTCCTGGCAGAAGTCAGTTATGTTATTGCAGTAAGCAAATCAGGCAGGATTCTCTCTGCGGTGTGATAACAACAGATTGGGGAGCATGCAAAGCAGCATCAATACAAAAAAATTAAACTACTTTTAATACACAAGGCTGAGTTTAGATAAATGCAGAACAGAGAAGCAAAGGCACAATATTCTCTGGAAGTGTGGCCTTTTTATGCTGTTTTGGAGACTAATTTACATACAAATAAAATGTCAGCTTATCCCATAACTGTCATGATAAATTGGAGCTTTTAGACTTTTGCACGAGGTGCTCTTTCTGTACTTTATTAAATTACAGGATCTTGGCCTTTTGCCAAGTGCCAGGGTGACGCGCTCTCTCCTGAAATACCTACAGGAGAGGGATATGGGCCTGGACATCAAGAGAAACCAGGTTCAGTCACTAGCCAAGAGCCCTGCCCGCATGTCACCTTGAACACCTTGATTTTTGCATCTCTCCGTAGATAATTTTATTTATCTGTAAAATGGCAGTGCTATTAATTTTACTGTTTCACAAGCTTTGTTGAGTTTTAACAGGTTGCCGCGTTTACAGAGTATATTTAGATGCTTGGTTGGAAGCTGGGGCAAAGCGAATCTTTGCCTTTTTGGGCTCCCCCCATCCTGGTCCGGTTGGGAACAAGCTCTCTGCAGCAGGCTAGTAAGAAATGCAGAGCAGCAAACTGCCGTCCTCAGGCACCCTTAAATAAAAGTAGTTTTAGGATTCTTCATTTTTTAGTTGCAAGATACCATAACATTTTACCCCGTGTCACCTCTTTAGACAAATCACCTTTTGATTTCAGTTTCTCCTTAAAGTGTCTCCATGATTACCCCAGTAGTGAGCTTAAAATGAAATAAGTGCCTGGAAGTAGGCTCAAACAATCTCTTTTGAAATACCACTTCTGAACTCTCTGAAATGACCAAGCGTCTGTTTTATACCCATAGAAAAGGTTAGATTTATTCCTGTGGCTAGATGGCTACTAATGTGTGCTGTGCTCCGAAGCATATGGTAATAGAAAAGATCGTTTTGAATTAATTTGATGTGAATTAATAAGAGACTTATTTGATGAGAGTTGTTTGAAGGTGATGACACTTTGTAGCCGAACAGGATTCAAGATGTCCAAAAGTGCGCCTTTTGAGATTTGAGGACGATCAGTGTTGGGAAAGTAAATGTAAATGGGAAGGAGCAAGCTTGAACAGACTGCAGCTTTTTTTCACTTGTCTCTTTGTTGTAAACTTTGTGGAAAAAAAATTGCAAAACGCTCTTGGCAAACTGGTGATCGGGGACCAAACTGAAGAGTCTGAAAATGCAGAAGAGGAAGAGAGGAGGTGAAAACCAACTGTGTTTTGCTGGAATACTGCTCTACTGGTACGACATATAAGGCATGATTTTCTCCTTGCACTTCCTAGATTGGTGAAGCTATTATGTCAGTGGAGCAAAAGAGTGTATTCATTTTGACCAACTACAATGTCTGATCCTGCTAAATTTTACTGATACGAGGAGGCGTGTTCTACTCTAAGGAGTCTCAGGCAGGAAAGAGTGGCGAGGCAGTTTTAGGGCTTGTAGGGGAAGTCCTTTGGAATTAGTTTGTCACTTGCTTAGAGCTGTGATGTCTCCTGTCTTGTGTGGTGTATTTGAAGACACTGGTGCTAAAGTAGGAGCAGGTGGTCTTGTTGAAGAGGGAGTTGCTTCTCGTTAAGCTTATTCTGCCATCCCGTGGTTTAGGGCCTGATTCTTGAGTTCCTTACCCAAAATGAGTTGTTCTTCCCTTTCCTTCTCAACAGGGAAAAATTGGGGCCATGTCTTGGTTGTTTTCAGGCAGACTTGCTCTGAGAACCACAAGCAAAGCTGGGAGAGAAGCATCGTGTCTGGCTGCCTTTAGCTCTGTGTCCTGGCCAGAGACGGTGGGGATGTGAAGCCGTAGGTGTCTCTTTTCTGTCATTTCACTGTTCAAGTATCCACGAGGGAAGGGGGAAAGATGGGAGCTTTAGCCAGTCCTGTACCACGGTGTCTGAGTCTGGGGGTAGTTTGCATCTAATGAAATCTAATTTTCAGTGAAGGCAGCAATTTCACCTGGAGTTTCCAGTGTATTCACAGATTATTATTTGTATTTTTTTTTTTTGAAAATGCTTAAATGAGAAAACATACCGGTCTTTGGACTGTGGGCTGTCCTGATTAGCTTGTTAACTTTCTGGTTGTGCTCGGCGCAGGTCCGGGCCAGCCCAGCAGGACAGGCTGCGGCGGAGGGCTGGGTGCCGGGTGGCTCCCTGGGGACGGAGCCCGTCGCTGAGACAATTTCCCAGAAATTCACTCTCTAAGACAGGAGATTTCTGGCTTCGGAGCTCGTGTGCCTTACAGCTGCTCGGCTGTTAGAGGGAGAGTGGGGAGAAGGCTCCAGATTGCTTAGGACTTGATGTGCTTGATAGAAGCCGACACTTTGAACACTTAAGGGTTTTTTATATAAAGCACAGCAGACAGTCTTTGTAGCCTATTTATGTGTAATAAGCTGGGTTTTGTTTTGTGCCTTGGTTTTTTTTTTTTTTTTTTTTTTCTGTGAAAGAAAAAGGAAAAAAAAAAAAGAGAGAAATTAAAACCACAGCAGTATTTTCCCATGCGGCTGTAGTGAGTATCCTGCGATCTCACATGATCGGCTGTCCTGGTGGGGTGGAGTGTGGGAAGGTGTCAAAATACGTCTCTCAATTTTATTTTTTTTATTTCTTTTCTTAAAAGGGAAAGCCAGATGAGTGCCAAAAGCCTTGTTCTCTTCTCTAGCCCTGCAGTAACAAACTACATGAGTATATGTTATTAAGATGATAAGATTAAATTTCTTGCTACTAACGTGCTATCACAACAGCAAAGGGGGAAAAAAAGATCTTGAAAAAATTATGAAAATTAGTCTGATGGTCTCCTTTTAATAATAAGATCACTCCCAACCCCAACAGACAGTGTAGGCTGGAATTCCACAGGGCTTTTTTGTGGTCCTAATGATTTTAATAATACTTTGTGCTATGTAGCACCTTTCATTAGAGGATCACAAAGTGCTTTACAGTCACTAATTAATTAAGCCTCACAACACTCCTGTGAGATAGGTAAGTATTAGACATATATTAAGCTGAGACACTGAGAGTTAATGATTTTTTGCTGCATTATTCTGGCAAAATGATTGATGTTTAAGCGCCGTATGTGCATTATATGTCTGTGTGTGGGTGTGTAATATATATGAGTGTAAAAGTATTAATTTTACTATCCCTTAACAAAGAGGTCCTACTTGAGCCTGTTGAATATAAATGCGTATCTTCATTTAACTTTTTGTTGCTGCGGCATATTGACTGATAATATCACAGCCTTCACAGACCCTTGACTCAGTTTGCTCTTCGTCTGCTTGTTCAAAGATTAGTCAGTGGCATCTCACAAAATTCAGACATCTTTCTAAATGTATTATTCTGTTTAAAAGAGCATATGACTAAGACTTGACCTAAACCTGCAGTGCAAGCACAAGGGAGCAACCATACTGTTGCAATAGGCTTTGATGACAAGTCATCAAGTTCAACAAAAGTGATGAGCAGCAACAATGACCCATTGTGGGAGCTGATGATCATCAGGTAATTAGCCATTATCTTCACCACGCATAAGAAACTATTGATTATCAGAATTTGCTTTTGCTTTTTCTTTTTCTTTTTTAAAAGAGGTAGAGTAGTCGCTATGGTCGTTCATTATCCCCAGTTACAAACTGATTTTAGCAGGAGTTTCCACTTTTTGCTTTCAGAGATAAACTGATGCGAGTGATTGTTGAACAGAAAAGTCAGTATCTCGCAGATGCATGAATTGTGTACAGTAGCCTTGGCTGCTGTCGAGGGAAACTATATAGCTATTAGTATTATTTCCACTTCAAAATAACTGAGGGTGATGATACCGGGTGAAAAAAAACCCACATGGTTTAAAGGTAATTTCAGTGTAATGAAAATAAGACACTAAACCCTGGGTTACGGGAGCCCAAAGACGAATTCTGCAGCCTGGACCTTATCCAGGGTTCCTTCAGCTCGAGAAGTCTCTTCAATCACATCAGCCTTAGTAATTCTTTTATTTTGGGAAGATCACCATTTCCAGTGACAAAAAGGTAGTTCAGTCCCAACGGCTGTTCATCACTTGCCTCTTCACTAATAGCCAACAAATGTGCTTATTATTGTGATGTCATTTTTGAGATGTGGATAGCTGTCCGCTTAAAGTAACACCACTAAATTCGTGGGGACTCAAGTGGGACACGAGGCAGCCAGCAGATGATAACTTTCAATTGCTGACGGCAGAGCCTGGATATGAACCAGTTATTTGCATTCCTTTATCCATCCCACTAGGCCAGTCCCATTACGATGCACAATATCTGTTAATATATGTGATTTTTTAGGGCGCTTTTATTTTTCACAGCATATATCCAGCTCATTTTCAACACTTACTTTAAACTTGCTTTTTTGTGAACATCACCGTTGAGATAATTTTTGTCTGTGTGTGTGTGTGTGTGTTTGTGTGCGTAAGTGTGCAAGAGCGTGCAAGGAGGAGGCAGCGATGGGATTTCTCATGCTCGATGGAAGTAGAGAACAGCAGCCACTCTTTGTATGGCACTCACTAATATATGCATGTGAATGTACAATAGGCATGAAAATGTTCTTAAGTAAAAACCATATTTTGAATGCATAATTTAGGAAGGAAAACCTTTTTTTGTTTTGTTTTGCAGATATACAGATCAGCTCTCAAAATGTCTTCTGTGTCTTCCGTGCATCTTCTAAGACAATTGCATTAGCCCGCCTGCTAGTTGACTAATAGAATTAATAATTGTAAAAAGCACTCTAAAGCCACATGCCTTATGAAGTCAATGCTGGGTATGATTTTACAAGTATGTGATCCATTCTTTCAAGTGAAATTGTTAACTGAAAACGTTCTTGGCACACAATAAAACATTGTGCAATCTGTTATTTGTCTTAGAGATAATAATTTCAGAGTGGCTATATTCTTTCTATATCTAACTTACGACTTGCTAGGGGATGGTTTCTTCGATTTAGGAGTATTGCAAATGTAGTTTTATTTACATAATATGTCTCTGAAAAATGATAGTGGTGGAATTTCAGTGACAAAAAAAAATACAGTGTCTTTTCTTACTGTCCCCTTGAGTGGTTATCAAGCAAATATATGACAGATGATTTTTCAAAAGCTAAAAGAAAGAAGAGGGGAAAATACTTTTAAATTCAACTTAAGAGTTGAATATAAAAGTTTTTATATTTAAATCAATGCTATCTTCTTTCCTTTCTTTCTCCAAGCATAGAATACTGCATAAAAGGCTCCATTAAGCAGATACGGGTTTTCCCCACCTCCCCTCTGTTAACATGCAGGCTCACAGATAAGTCAGGAAAATTTGAACCTTAGTGTCTAGATCTGGAGTACTGTCTAGTTAGCCTGTATCCAGTCCAAGTTTTTCTTTTCTTTGCTTTACAGGGATTTTTTTTTCTGTCCTTTTCTCTGACTTTCTTCTGTCAGTTGCCATGAAGATAGCAAAATCTCTAAACTTGCCTTATCTGCCAAAAATATCTGTAACAAAAACATTTTAAAACATTGCATTTAGTCTTGTTTAATTTTGACTGAGGTAACAGTCATGATGTTTACTTTCTCGATTTCTGATTTTTCTTCACTGCGTAGTCAGGACTCCTTTCTCTGTCCTCTAACTGCCATGAATTGCATTTAAACAGAAGTTATTTTAAAATTGGTTTGGGATGGGTAACCAGGAGAAAAATACAGACTTAGATGAACACCTACCAGGGATGCTCACAAATATTTTTAGTGTGTGTTAACCAAGAGCATTCATGAAGTTCCACAGAGAAGCAGTAATGCTTCGCCAGGCTAAGGGCTATCTTTATACCTTGAATTATATACGTGCGCATATTGTTTTAGTAGGCTGAGTCTGTATTGTAATAGTTCTCTTACCACAACAGGAAGTCTTTCTTTTCTCTTAGTTCTGAGTGACTTCATGGTTCAGAAGTTATCAGGGAAAAACAAAACAAAACAAAACAAAACAACAGTAGTATTCAGTCCATACATATCCTGGTGGGTGTGGTTGACATTAAAAAGAAGACACTTGGTTCCCAAGCATGTGTGTCTTCTACAGTAAGGAATCACAGTAGGCATTTAAGAAACCTATTAAGACCACACGGAGTGTCAAAATTTGTGTAACACGAGCTGGCATCCTGTGTGAAAGCCGTCTCGCTGTAGCCCATGCTGCCTGTGGATCAGCTCAACCACAAAGACAACAGAGCCAGCCCAAGACACAAGTTGAACACTTCCCCTAAGAAGTTGTCTGTTTTTATCAACATAGCATACAGTGCCCTTTCATGTGGAGCAGATGTAAATAAGAGGATGTACAGACGCCTGTTCTTTCATTTTTAACCTCCGTCCCCAGCCGTACTTCTCAAAGTACTGTTTTGAGAAGGTCATCCGCGGCTTTTAAAGGTCTGGATGCAGCACCATTTGGAGTGTATCAGTGCTGCTCCCAGAATTGCCAGGTGGTCCTCCCTTTGCAGAGCAATATGTATCTCCAGTGCCTCTGTAGGCCATGGCTGGCCTGGGAATGGGGGCTCAGGGTTGAGTCTGGAGCTCGCATCTCGTGTGTGGTAATGCCGGCTGCTGCCACCGGACCACACGCAATTTGGCAAAGAGAAACATTCATCATTGTATACAGCGTTGGCAAAGATAAGAGCATAGAAAAAAGTTGTAGCACATCTGTCTTCTGCCCATAGCTAGCATGTGAACACAAATGGATCAAACCAGCTGGTGATGAATATCAAATCCAGAACCACGCAGTGGAGAGTGCAGGGAAGTTTCATATGTAGATTTTTTTCCTAAGGAGGCTGGGGAAGGTGAAGATATGTAGCGGATGAGGAATTTGGCTTACTACCTGCATGGTCTGATTGTTTGTTCTTCCATGGTCTCCCCAGTTCAGGTAGCAGATAACTCACCGGTGGCAGACTCCTCTTTCTCGCTGATCCTTATTGCTGTCCTGTCTCAGCTTTCTTAAAGGGATCCTGAAAGTGTACTTGCAGATTTAGCAATAGTGGCTACGACTGCAAGGAGGACTGAGCAGAGGAAGGTTCGGCTGTTTAGATCCATATGGATTCCAGGTGTTTTCGGGGTAGATCCTAACTCAGCCACACAGCAATGTCAAATGGCTGGATCCCGGCCTGTAAAATTTTATTGACAATGGGTTTCCTAATAAAGTTAGTTTCTCTTTGTTTGGCAAATAGAACTAATTACATGAATAATGGACTGTGGGGCCAGACTCTAGAATATCCATATAATCCTGTTTGAAGTTTATGGGCGGTAGGAAGGGGAGCTTTTGCTGTAGAGAAACTGATACCTGCCTAGGAAAAATACTTTCTCTGAAACCTCAAAGTTACTTACTTTTCTGAATCGCTTTCCTTCCTAATAACTTGTTTAAGTGCTCCTGATTATGTCTTTTAGGTGTATTTTTGCGAAGCTACATTATATGTAGTTATACAGTGCATGAGCGTTAGACTGCAAAAGTTTATTTTCCCCCTTATTTTTAAGAATTGTTTTAAAGGAAGCATTAATTTAAAATTATTTCTGCCAGACCTTTATCTTCCAAAAAGACAGTGAAACTTATAGTTCACTCACTCTGATGGCAGTGTTTTTGTAGGCTTTTAGTTAAGTTCAGTCTCAGTCTCATTTTTTTAAATGTAAAATTACAGTTTACTGCATAGTCTAAAGACCTGTTTGACAAAAGTTTTCTGAAAAGTTGATGTATTCATATAGTTCAGAATGCTTTAAAAAGTGCCAGGTTTATAATCTGTTATGTATCTTGAATAATTCTATAGGGTTTTTTCTTTTTTTTTTTTTTTTCCTTTCCTTTTTTTTTCCTTTTTCTGTGGTAGATATGGTCCGGAAAAAGAACCCCCCTCTAAGAAACGTTGCTAGTGAAGGTGAGGTACAGACCCTTGAGTCTACAGGTACTGAAAGTGAAGAGTCTGGAAGGAAAAAAGAATTTTCCGCAGAGCAGATGCAAGAAAACACTGACCAGGGTGATGCGGCAGAGTTAAATAACAAGGAGGAGCTTTGCACGCATGTCCAAGAGCCATCTTCCAGCATTAAAAAGGACTTGAAAAGCTCAGTGCTGAGTGAAAAGGCTGGCTTCAATTATGAAAGCCACAATAAGGGAGGAAATGTTCCATCCTTCCCTCATGATGAGGTGACAGACAGAAATATGCTGGCTTTCTCATCTCCAGCTGTTGGGGGAATCTGTGAGCCCTTGAAGTCTCCTCAAAAATCAGATGCAGATGACACCCAAGATGTGGTCTGTACCCCGTCAGGAGATGCAGCAGAGACAAATGAGGAGCATCAGATGTCGCCAAAAGCTTCAGATGAAACAGTGCAAGTGCAAAGTGGTCAAACTGATGGCCAAGGCTCAAGCCCGGTCCCCATGGCCTCAAAAAACCCACAAGTGCCTTCAGATGGGGGTTTAAGGCTGAACAAATCTAAAGCAGATTTGTTGGTAAATGATAACCCAGATACGGCGCCTCTGTCTCCAGAGCTTCAGGACTTCAAATGCAACATCTGTGGATACGGTTACTATGGGAACGACCCCACAGATCTCATCAAACACTTCCGCAAGTACCACCTAGGACTGCACAACCGCACCAGGCAGGATGCTGAGCTCGACACTAAAATTTTGGCTCTCCACAACATGGTGCAATTCAGCCACTCCAAAGACTTCCAGAAAGTCAACCGCACTGTGCTTTCAGGAGTGCTGCAGGACATCAATTCCCAGAGGCCTGTCTTATTAAATGGGACTTACGATGTGCAGGTTTGTATTTTCCCAGCCTCCCTGCTTCTGCTAACAGCCTTCTCAACTGCAGAGTCGGTTATTCGCAAAGCCTCTCCCGCCTACGCAATTAAAGTATTTCATATAACCTGCTTAAGTCTTAAGAACCGTTTTGGTCTATTTTAGCCAAGCTTTCTGCAGGTCTGCTGAGCATCTTGTACAGTAGAGGAGTACTTGGCTTTTTGACCAGTGATATTTCCGTGTACGATTTAGTCGTCGTGGTAATCAACAGCAAAAGATCTTATTCAGCAAACAGGCAAATTGCTGAATTGGTAATCATATCTGAAGGATTCGCTGTCACGGAAAGAAAAGAGCAAATAATAATGAAAAATAACAACCAGCCAGACAAAAGACAGCAGCTGGAAATTAAAAATGTAATCCTAAATTATCAGCTGCCGGGAGTCAAGATTTGGCTTATTGATTCTTTATTAAGATAAAATAAATGGCAAGTCTTGGCAACTCTAAAGTGGTCTGGTGCCAGAAAAACAGGATACACAATGGGTATTTAAAACATTTCAAAAAGTAACAGTAATCCACGCCGTCCTTCACATTAGTGAGCATGCAAGGAAAGGACTATTGCCTCAGTCTTTTTCTCATCTAGTTGGAGCAGGGAAAAAACTACAGATACTGCTGTAAAAAATATTTTAAAAAAAAAAAATCATATTTTTACCGTGAAAGCGTGAACTGAAAAGGTTTTTCATGGAGTCTCTGCTAGTTTATCAGCTAATATTTAATTAGTTAAAAAAAATGATGCTGCTTAAAAAAAAAATCCTCTTGTGTGAGCTGAGAGATTCGGTAGGATACCTCACTATTCTATGATATAAAAATTCAGATTTTAAGAAAAAAAAAAGTACCAAAGTTTGCATACAAAACAAGTTCAAATGTCCAGCCAATTTCAAGTTTGCTTAGGACATGATGTCCCACCTGATATTAATCACCAGCCAAAACTCAGGCTATGTTAAAATAAAAAGGTAGAAGGTGGAAAATATTTAATAATGCCTGCAGAGACTTTAGCTATAGGAAAGAAATTTTGCAAAACAGGCTAAGATGGCTAACATCTAACTTCAAGTAAGAAGCTGGAACCGAAACACAAGTCAGGAACTTGAAGCTTTTAAAGTGATTTAAACTTTTCCTCTTTTTTCAGAAACTGTACAACTTCTTTCTGGAGCAGCAAATCAAACTAAGTCGTTACTATGCATAAAAGCTGCAATCTTTGAACTGCTGTCTTATTAAAAGATCACTTCACTGTCTCGTGTCAGACACTCTCTCCTGTCAAACTGTGATTAGAAAGCAAATACGTGATTTAGTTAAAAGGGGTTAGAAGTGAATAATGTCAGAATGTGAAATGATGGTTTATAATTAGCACATAGTATGATGTTAATACCTGGATTTCCTGCTATAGTTCCAGTTTGCTGACTCCGGGGACAGCATCTTAGAGCAACTGATCCATGCTGTCAGGAAGACATTCAAACTGGAACAGCTCAGGCATACAGTATAGAGGAATTTGAGTTTCTAAACACACTTTCATTTCCTCCAAACAATTGTTTCGTTAGGTCCTTAGTTATTTATAGGAAAGTTTATGCTTGATTAGAATGAGCTGGACACTTTTCCTATGCAGTGTGTTCAGAAATAAAACAGATGTGTGAGCTATCTCAGTTTGAACTGATAGAAGTAGAAATAAAACAGCTGAACCTAGACTATACTTGTCTACTAAGCCCTGGCAGTAAGATACTGCAGGGGAGACAAAAAGTGGTAGGAAACAGCCCATAGATAATCTACTTAAGATCAGTCTTTTCTCAGACGAAAAACATTTTCCAAAATAGAACAGACAGCCTATACAATGTTGGCAATTTATTTTAAAGAAAAAAAATTGGATCTGGAAACTTAATTTTTAAGAGTGCTAATCTTCCCTGCCCGATTTGGGAAGAGAAGATTAAATAAGCTTTTGTGCCAAATGCCATACTTCATCACTTGCACATGCACCAGATGTTGATCCAGAACATGTCAGAAGATAAGTAACTGATTAATATTTTTATGCTTTCTCCTCCCCCACTCCCGATACAGAGCAGCTTTGTGAGATTCATAAACACAGTAGAAGAACGTTTGAAAATCCCCTTTTCACCCACACATGTTTATATTGCTACTACGTCCATTTTGGAGGGGATTTTTCTCAGGCATCTGAACGGCTGGCATCTCCTGCCGCATCGAGGGATCGTATCGATTTGAGCTGGTTAAAATTGGTTCAGTCAAACTCTTGTGTAATGCGGAGAGGGAACTGAACCTGGATAATTGGTTCATCTAAACAATATTATTTTGTATAGGTACTGGGCTAAAGAAAAATAATCCCTTTGTAATTAACTTGAAATAGTAGTGGACTGGGCTTAAGTTCTGATTTATTGATCCCCTTGCACTTAAAAAACTGTTCTGTTGTGGCTGGGGTGGAAGTTATCGATGGATTTATGGTCTCAGGCCAGGGAGCTGGGTGCAGAAGCCAGAGGATGAAGATGACTGACTTTGATCTGGCTCACAGTGGTCAGTTGGAGCCCACGGTATATGAAGACTTGTAGTCGAGAGGGATGCTGTTGAGCCCTGTAGTTTGCATTTGTAACAAAAGCAAACAAAAAGCAATGGAAAAATGTCTGAGTGCAGAAAAACCCAGTGTCTGCTATGCTGTCTGCAGATAGGTAGGGATGTGGTCCCTTTGCCAAGGGCTGGGAAGAAAGAAAGCAAATGCATGTTTGGATTTAGACCACAGAAGTGAAGTCTGTCCTAGAAAACTTAACTCCCTCCCCCAGTCAAAAAACACCACCCCCCCCAACCCTAAACCCAGCTTTTAGTTGTTTTTTTTTTTTTTNGCCAGCAAAACAGTAGGGATACACATTTAGCTTCACATCCAGGTATGCAAATGTTGGGACTGTGTTCTGTAGTACCTAAGGAGGATTTGGCTGGGAACTGTGTAGGTAATCCAAGCTTTCTGGCCTTACCACTGTGTAGATTTTTACTTGATTTGAATATTTAATCCAACAAGATTCATTTGTCTTCTTTGAAAATGTGATTTTGTTTTGAAATCTCCTGTACTCTTTGTTCCCGTTTTCTTCCTCAGAGGTTTTTGGTTCATTGAATTATAATAAATTCCATAGGATTGGGTAAAATCACTGAGCTGTTTCTGGGAGATTAACTTTCTTGCCAGTATAGATTTCAGAAAACATTTGCTAGCACATCTCTCAGTTCCCAGATAATGTGTTAATCAGCTTTATTGCTTTTATCAGAATAATATTTGAAGTGAGTTCAATGGATCGACTTTTGCTGATGCCCCTCATTACTTTTTCTTCACATTTAGTTAATTGATCAATCTCTATAAGCAGCTTTGTCTTGCTGGATGTTTTACCCTATGTATGGCTTTGTGGACTTGCCTAAAGCGGTACACTTTAGCCTGGATCTAAAGACTTCACTTAAAGTAAAATTCAGGTGACTAAGTTAACAGCTATGATGCTGAAAACCATTGCTTTGCTACTCTGTGATTAAGTATGCTTCTGTGTTTGATCTAATGACTCTTTAATGTAAAGTATGGAAAGATCTGGAGACTGGCAAGTAGGCAGGAGTCTTTTTCCTGTTCCCAATTTTTTTTATGAGTAGCGAGCGGGACAGCTTCAACAGAAAGGCTGGAGAGTGCTGTCCTCCACATACCAGCTTATAGCTAAGGGGTAGGACATTGCCAAGAGAGGGAGAAGAAGTGGGCTTGGATCCCCTCTGGCAGAGCAAGGAAAGGAGCCTACTTTTCCTGTTTCCTGAACAAGTGTTCAAGCCATTAGGCTATTGTATAAAAGGGAGCATGACCCCATTTCCTGATACATTTTAAAAGAAAACAGTGTCCCTCAAAGAAAGGACAGAAATGTCTGCATTCAGGTGAGGGTTTCAGATGGCATGTCCCAAGGGAGGAGGGTATTCACGCAGCCCTGAATAAAGACATACTGCAGTGCTCAGCAGTTCTTAAGGTTGACTCCAGGCAGCTTCACATTGTGTGTGCTACCTTTGAGGAGCTTCCTGCTCAGCATGGCCCTGGTTCTGGAACTTATTGTCACAGACCTACCTCCTCTTATGTTCAGCCATTAAAGAGATTCAGACTCCTGTCTAAAAGTACTAAAAAGTGATATTTTTTTTTTTTAACCCAGCCCTCTCATTTTGATTGTGTCATGGTTTTAGATACTAGACTGCCATATAAGAGAAGAAGACAAATTTCTGAAAAGCCACAAACTGATAAAAGCCATCCAAAAGTTTATTGATTTCATTTCAATGAGCCCAGGGAGAAAAAAAATTACATTATCTAACTATCCCAAAGACTAATGAGAGATTGGTGGCAGATTTTTTCTTTCATGGTTCTAGACATCCAATTTTGTAAGAGTTGTCCTATGCCACTCAGGCTAATCCTTTGTCATATACGACTATGGGTAACAACTTTCCCAGGATTTTCATAGCAACTGAGAGCCCTTCTGGATGTCCAGCTACCAGGCTGTCCTAGAAAGTGTCCTAGAAAGTGGCAAAAGTGCCCACGCATGCAGAGTGTGTAAAGCTCTTCCTTTTGTCTCCTTTATAAATCAGTGGTGAGCTCCATGTGCCTACATAAACTTACGTATGTGCGGTTTTTAGCATTCTGGATTTCGGTATATCAAATCCAGCAGCTTTTCTGTTCTCACGTTAGAAGCGTGTGACTAGTAATATAACTTATAATTAAAGTCTGGTCTAACTAGGATTCAGTTGAATGAGAACGAGTGGTTTTATTATTAGTAGCTTCTGCTTTTTATCCTCCGCTTTTATATTAGCAGTTTGATTGAATATGAATCTGTGACGGTAAGAGTAGAAAAACTGCAGAGGTCTGTGAAAAACTGTAGAGGGTCTGTAGGGGTACAGATGTAACCAGCATGCCTTCTCATGTTTAAGGTTTCCTCTACATTTTTGGTGGTTTTGGCAAAGAGATTCTTACAGATACGGTGAGAATCTAAACTGGAGGCATAGACAAGTATAGCATTTACTATTGTATTAGTGACAAATCAAACCTTCTTACAGTTCACCTTTGTCATCAAGTGGGCTTCCTATAAGGTGGCATGGATACATAACTAGTTGTCGTGAGTAGATGAAATAATCTATGTGAATGAATTTCATTTTCCTCCCATGCTTAGACAAATGGATCCAAATTTTATATTGTTGGTCTTACTGACTTTAGCTGAATTGTCCCTAAAACGGGAATTAGATCTAAATAAACTGACCTACTATTGCTGGAGATGATGTATCCTGATCTCTTGGACTAGATTGTGCCGTGCCAGATTTTGAAGGGTGTGCTAGAACAGAACTTGCGTGAAAGTGTGATGTCCCAGAAGGCCCATTTCATCTGTCAGCCATGTTGTGGACTCTCCCTCGAGAATTCTCTGTTTGAACTGAAGGCCATCAAGCTGTCTTGGGTGTTGCACCTGTATGTGTGCGTGCATACCTGTTTATTTTGAGTCTTATTTCTGGGTCATGGTCAGGCTTGGAGACCGCCTTGCACACTGAGAGAGGCACACCGAGCACGGGGGTCAGTCGTCTCTTTTAAACCAGAGACATGAAAAAGAAATGGTGGCAGGTGGAGAAATGGGTGGTGATAAAACACACATATATATACATTCATATGCACAAGCTTGTGTGTATGTGTAAACATGTATGTGCTTCTTTTTCTAATCTATATGTGCATACACATAGATGTAAATGTATTATGTGAAAAAGCACGTATGGTCTTGTAGGCATCTAAATTCTATATTGAGTGTAGCTCATAAGTAATGATTTGTATTATTACATGTAGTAGAAGTTCTTGATATCCTTTTTTTGGAGACATTAGCAAGTTTACTATTCAGAATTATATGCAGTGATTTACAGCATGTCAGCTGCTAAATATTAAGTGCCTGGGAACATTCACTTGCTCTGTGACAGAAATGAGCTATTTTAGCCTTCTTTCAGTGAGAAATAGTCTACCCTCAAATTAGAGCATTCAGATGGGCAGTTTCTGTGGAACAACTGACGTGATGTATATTCACAGCCTTCAAGGCAAAGTTGTTTATCTGTTAATATTCTTCATCTTTATGCCAGGGATATCTGGTAGTGTTTGAAGAGAGGTTAATGAAGAAAGCTGGTGAGACTAGCAATAGTCACGGATATATTTAAAGATACGAACTGCTAAGCTAGCCCACAGAAATGATAAGAGCTCAAAAAATGAAGTTGCTGGGGAAAAAGGAAAGCAGCTAGGTTTTCTTCTGGTGTAAATCAGTGCAAGTTTGCCTCAAAGTCTGTGAGACTGTGTGAGTTTACAGTAGCCAAGGAACCGTCTGGAAATTTTATCTATACAGAGAGAGAATAGAAGAGATGGTGCTTCTTTTAGGTGCTAGATATTAGTCTACTAGCATTAGCTAGCAAATTAAGTCTTGATAAGTTCCTTACTTTTGTTGGTTTTGCACATCTGGTCTCCTGACCTTAATTTAAATCCTGTTATTGTTCTGTTACAGTCTTTGTCTTAAAAATACCTTTTAAATTCTAATGTCAGAACCCATACTGGCTTCAATGGCAAGAGAATAAATCTTGAGAGGAATACATTCATCTTGAATGCATGTGACCCAATAGTTTGCTTTCTTGTTTTGGTAAATACAAACAGCCCAGAAAGCCAGGAGTTTGCCCTTAGTCTTTGCTTCACTTCTGCAACATAGTCGTATCTACCAATAAGTTAATGGCAGTATGGTAAATAGTTTTAAGAATATACTCCGAAGATTATCCTAGTTTTACATGCAGAGAGGGAGTGAGAGGGAGTGAGTTCTCCGTAGTGGAGGTTAGAGAACTGGGTGGTGTTACACAAACTTGCATAAAAGCCAGGAATCTGTTCTGGCCTGCACGACATGAAGAACTTCATAAATGTGGGATGGTTAAAATGTTCTGGATGCTATATTGCACAAAGCAAATGAATAAACAAGAGCATTAGAAAATATTTTAGGATTAGAAGATTAAGAGTAATTGGCAAAGGCAGACTGGATGGCTCGGGAGATTGGTAAGGGATCTGGAGCCTTTCACCTCCTGATTAGCCAAAGATGTAACCCAGGTAATCAAAAAAAGAGGATTTATTAACGTTTGATGTTCCAATGCAGATAGTTAGCCTAGTTTCTGATCAGTCATTGCAGAAGAAGCCAGGGGTCAAAGACAGCTTTACCCTGTGCACCTAAGTCTTGTGGTTGAATCTCCTACGTGGATATAGGCCACTAGTTTCTGCTGGTGGAATTTTCTTCATGAAACGTATGATTACAGGAGCTGGCAAACTTTGTCTTCCTTGGTAATTTCTGTAAGCAGTATTTTTAAACTGCTTTGGTGTAATAAGATTTAGAATTAAACTTCGAAAAGGAGGTGGGAGAATAGAGTAGGGTTGCCTTTGGATCAAGGGCAGGTTAAAGACATTTAAGAAACCGCACAAAAATGGAAAGTACCTCTCCTTGCTCAAGTCTGTGTATTCCATGAAATCATTGTTTTTGGTCTGACTAATTAAGGTAGTGTAGACGTATCTGTTGGAAACATATAGTGCAATTACACAGCTTTGTTGAAGTACTTGCCAACATGCTTTAGAAAGTACATCTTGAAACATTGTCAGTTACTGTGTTATCTTTTCTCTTCTTTCTGGCTATTTTTTGGAAATGTGCGGGGTGCGTGAGGAGATAGTTTAGTTGTATTAACACATGAACTTCAATCCTCGTGGTAAATTCTTTACCAGTTTTCTAGATTTTGATAATTTTTTCCCCATTAATGAATGAATGCAATGATTAAAGTTTTGAGTTTCAGGGAGTCTTACTGTGAAATATATTTCAGTTTAATCCCAAACCGAAACATAGCTTTGAAGAGCAATTTTTGAAGCATAGCAGCGCAACCATCTCAAGTGCAGTAATGGAGAACTCATTCCAATAGCTGTCTTCCTCTATACAGCATAATACCAACTATCTTGAGTTGGTATTATCCAATTATGGTATTATCAACCATAATTGAGGTGCTGCAGGAGTAAGTGGTATTCCCAAGGTCTCACAAGCAAGTGACAGTAAAGGAAAGAACAAAGTCAGGTTTCCTCAGTACAAACAGACCACCTTATATGTTAGATTTCCTTTAAAATGAGAACTATGAAGAGGAATTTTCTTCTGTGCTTATTGAAGGAACTGTTGATCTGTAGGTGCTTTTACATTTCTAGTGCAAGCTGTAGCTCTTCTTGTGACTGCCACTAGTTATGTCAGCTGGCACTTTGGACTCCACTGCTGTAATAGAATTGCAGGATTTTGGCATTGCGTTTGTTTCGTTCTTCTGCGTTATGTAGGGGAGAACTCAGTCAGGTCAAAGCAGGGGACTAGGTTTTGGTGTGATCAGAATGAAATATGGGAATGGATACCATGCAGAAATCTGGATATTGATTTCTAGGGTAGATACATATTTCTTTTCCCCTTTCTCCTTCTCTTTCTCCTTTATTTTTCATTTTTCTGGGGCAGGTCAGAGAGAGCAGGAGGCTAAGGACAATTACATACCCCGTGAAGGAGTTTGGTGCCTGTACGTAGAGATACGATACATAACTGAAAAATCTGAAACTCAAGCCACGATGTGAGCAGAGTGCACGAATCCGACCTAAATGACTCTATGATTCTGTGAATCCAAACAGTTCTGCAAATGTGTAGGCGTCTTCTAAATTTGGCTGGCTCGAAAGCTGAAACAGCGTCAGTTTATACTGTCACTTCAAGTGCTTCTCCCAACCTCTTTGCATGGAAACCAGTTTCTTCAGTTCTCTTTACCTGGTGACCCCCACAGAGGCTTTCAGTAGGTTTTGTTATGCATGAGAAATGGCTTTTGAGTGTAATAACATTAAGATGACCCTGTGTTACCTTTCACGTACATGCTCTCCTAATAGGACACATTATTTTGAATTGTGGCAGGGTGGTCAGGGAAATGCCAGCTCAATAATTGGTAATCAATTATATTCCAGTGCTGTAAAGATTGTGTGTCCCCCCTCCTTTGCAACAAGTTAACACAAATAGTGTGAGAATACTTAGTTCTATTTTATCCTCTTGTGATGCAGAGAAGGATGTATTAGCATGGGACACAAATTTGCTATGTAGGCCACTAAGCAGGATTAACACAAGTTACGGAAATGTTGTCATTTACAGTCTGTTGTATAAAATGCTAGTACTAATAATACGTTTTTCCAGTGTTCAGAAATAAAAGTAATTAGCAATGAGCAGCAGCTGGGATTATTGTCACTCACAATTTCTAACTGGTGTCTACAGAGTGCCTGCAAAATAGGTTTGTTACCTGTAGGCTCTGTGAATGGACAGCTGAGAGTAATGGATGTATTTACTCATTAGAGCCACTTAAGGTAAAGCATTGTGGCCAGTTTTCTGTGAATGCATAGAACAAACATCAGTATCTAATTAAATGAGCAAAACCAGATCACCTTGCAGCTTAGGTAATCACGCAGTGAGCTGCTGTTATTTTCTGTTTACCATAATTCCATCAGTGCTTTCTTTAAGTTATCTTTCAACACCTCTGAGACTTTGAACAGTGAAATGATGGAGTGGATGGAGGCCTGAAGTACCAGATACTATGGAGCTATGGAGCAGGCCTAAATCCCACTGTTGTCAGTGGATCAGGCTCAGCATGGCTTTGCCTCCAGTTATTGCTCACCATAAAATGAACAAAATGAGATGTCTTCTGCAGTACAGAAGATCTGTAAAACATCCCTCTTCCAAAGAACCTCTTCAAAACCAAATGCATAACTTGATACCAGAACTTGGGAGCCCCAGTTTAAGTGAAAACGTTATTAGAGCTAAGTTCTAGCTATTTGGCTGCCTGACTCACCATTGCCTAATGAGATATGTTTCCTAAACAAACAGAAAGCAATATTCAGTTTATTTAAGAAAAAGTTTTAACCAGCGTATGGGAATTGTGCTTTCTTCAAAAAAAAAAAAGGAAAAAAAAAAGAATTGGAGGCTGAATAGCAGCAGCTCATTATATCATGGTTTAGCAACTCATTGACTCACTATACATGTTCAATTCTGATGGGATACAAAGGGTAGCATCTCATTCTGAGCTAAATGGCTAAAAGGCATTTATATTATATGCATTTAAAAATGTTTACATTTCATGCGCTCTGTATGTCTGAGTCTTTCCGTATGGTGCGATACTGAATGAGCAGTGATCACATGCTTTGTGGCACAGCTGTTGAGGAGGAGGAGGAGAAGAAAAATAATTACACCATTTGCCTAATGCATTACAACTGAATCCTGCAGAAATGTAGTAATACACTTACTGGTTGGGAGAATTGAAATCTAACTCTGTGTGGAAATTTTATATTCCCTGTAAGGCATCTCTTGGGTGTAAAAATTGAGAACATGGCACAAGAAAGCTTCCACCCATGTTCTTGATGTAGTGGTGTAGACTGGATGATGGCAAAGGAGTAGATGTCTGGATTTTGGGTGTAAAGAGGAATTATCTTCTGGATGCTGTACACTGTTTACTATTCAGGAAAAGATGTAGAGCAGTGGTGACAATTCTGTCAGGAGATCCTTTCTTTGGCCTTCAGACCAGTTGTACAGGAGCAGCAAATCTCCCTCTGATGTCACAGGCAGGTGTGGTGCACTCCGGGGAAGGGCAGGCCTGCCTGCTATGAGAACACGGGCTTTAACAACATAAGTCCTGGAAGCCTTGTTTCCTTCCTGCAGACCGTTTTGCTCACAGATCATGAGAACAGTTAAGTAGATCTACCTTTTTTTTTTTTTTTTTTTAATAAAAAATTGATCTCTACAAGNGGTAGGTTTCTTTGCCACATGCCATTTTTCTCCTGTAGTTTTTCCGTCCTTGTTTTACTAAATTGAGCTCTGTGCACGAGAGGAACAGAAGATTTCCTTGGAGAATGTCTGCACTGAGTAATCTTTGAGAAAACCGCCTTTCGTTTCAGACATCAGCCACTATGGCAGTGTTAAAAGTCGTCCTGGTGGATACGGGATACTCCTGTAGGAATGGTCTTTTTAAGAATTGGTCATACTCTGACACAGCAAACTGAATTTGTTATTTCAAATTTAATTTTGGTTTTTAGGAAGCAATTCTCTTGGACTGTTAAGCATGAATATGATTAAAACATGTAAGTAAATTGAAAGAAAAAGACTGAGGGCCCGTTCTTTTGTTCCACACCTGGTATAGATTCCCAACAAAGTTTCCTGTCAAAGGGTTCAGGGATATGGGATCTGATGATTGTATCTTCTATCAATGACATGATGTAGTGAAGGAAGGAATAGTCCTATCAGGAAATTCTGAGTTCCAGTCAAATTGCATACACATGACTCAGTTTCCCCAAATAAAAATATTTAGTATTCATATGGAATATATGTTCAGCTATGTGAAGCATTTCAACATCTTCAGCAACAAATGCTAAATGTGTGAGGGCATATGTATGGTATCTTTCTACATTAGTACAAATGAAAATGGTGGTGATGGTTAATGAGAGAGGCTTATGAATTGCTCTCTAGTTGTCTCTTTTTTCTTTTTTTCTTCCTTGCTATTTTACTAAATCTACAGTGGGGCTAAAATGACTTCATTCTTTATTCACAGGTTACTTTAGGTGGAACCTTTATTGGAATTGGGCGGAAAACTCCAGATTGCCAAGGCAACACCAAGTACTTCCGCTGCAAATTCTGCAATTTCACCTACATGGGCAACTCCTCCACTGAACTAGAGCAACACTTCTTACAGACTCACCCAAACAAAATGAAAGCAGCCCTTCCCTCCTCTGATTCTGGTAAAACTTCAGAGAAAAACTCCAATAAATCCAGTCCTACTCTTCGACCATGTGATTCTGGAGACTTGGGGAAGTGGCAAGACAGAATCACTGTAAAAGCAGGAGATGATACACCAGTTGGATATTCGGTGCCCATCAAGCCAATAGATTCCTCTAGACAAAATGGTACCGATACAACCAGTTACTACTGGTGTAAATTTTGCAGTTTCAGCTGTGAATCGTCCAGCTCATTGAAACTATTAGAACATTACAGCAAACAGCATGGGGGAAGCCAGGCAGGAAGCCTTCACCCAGATCTGAATGATAAGCTTTCTAGGGGATCTGTCATTAACCAGAATGATCTAGCCAAAAATGCAGATGGGGAGTTAGTGACAAAGACAGAAAAGGGTGCGAGTGTGGCAAAAAAGAAAGACTTGACTAGCAAAGGAGCAGAGGACAGCATGGTGACAAGCTACAACTGTCAGTTCTGTGACTTTAGGTACTCAAAGAGCCATGGCCCAGATGTAATAGTGGTGGGCCCACTTCTCCGTCACTATCAGCAGCTCCACAACATTCATAAATGTACCATTAAGCACTGTCAGTTCTGTCCCCGAGGCCTCTGCAGCCCAGAAAAGCACCTTGGAGAAATTACTTATCCATTTGCTTGCAGAAAAAGTAATTGTTCCCACTGTGCTCTCTTGCTTTTGCACCTGTCTCCAGGGGTGACAGGAAGCTCTAGAGTCAAACACCAGTGCCATCAGTGCTCATTCTCCACTCCCGACGTGGACGTTCTCCTGCTCCACTATGAGAATGCACATGAAGCCCAAGCGTCTGATGTCAAACCAGAAACAAACGCCCTGCCAGGGGCAGAAGGGCCGCTGACGCTCAAGGAGAACAAAGAACACTCATGCACCAAATGTGACTTTACCACCCAGGTGGAAGAAGAGATTTCCCGACACTACAGGTACAGTGAAGTTTCGAATGATTAATGATAGGAACCCAAACAAACAGCCCTCCCTTAGTTCCTTAATTAAATGTCACCGTTGCCCAAACATTTGAGGAAACTGGAAATCAAAATAGGAATGCCTATAGATATAAATCTTTACAGCCAGGGTCTAATCCAACATTCACTTTGTTTTGGAAAACCACCAGCTAAGCCGGTGGATTTAATTATACATTTAAACCTGTGCAAAGAAAAGGGAGATTTGGATTTGTGTGCAGATGCTGAAGTTCCAGCATATTTGAGGTTTGGTCAACTATTTTCCACCCGGAATATTTTAGGTACTATTTTAGTTTAGGCTTTTTACCAGAAAGCTGGCATCTTCATTCAGTAGGGGAACACAAATGCCTTTACTTTCCAAGATAGACTGTGAATCCTTTCATGCTCCGTAACAGTGCTTCAATGTACTACCTTTTTGTAGTATTTTCCATTCCCAAGTCCAGCAACGCAATAATTACTTTTAAGAGCATTCCACTGCTGTTTTGGTGTTGGTTTCACACTGGGAGCAGACACTCTTTTGTCTGTTGATGTCATCCCCCAAGATCCTTTTGCAGATGCTTATTTTCGTGTTGCTGGTTTACAGTGTCGTTCTATTTATTTTAAATGCTAATGTTCCTATTTGGAGGTGGATGCAGCCAGTCTCCTGACTCAGTCTGACACAATGTCATAGTGGCAGCCAACTCCCTGCTAAACTTCTTGGGTCAGTTCCTGGGCTGTTGTAAACTGGCAGTCCAGTTGACATCAGAGGAGGAGCTGGCTCTTAGGCTTTGTAAAGAGCAACAGTTACGTGCTGCTGCAAAAGCGATGTTAAATATTAGAAAATCATGCTGAATATGTTAATAGTTAAGGCTAATGCGTCAACAACAACGGAAAACTCAGTATCTATCTCATCTAAAAGATCTTTGCGTGGAAGCCAGCTAGAATGAAGACAAAAGAAGATGCATTTTTCAAAGCTAAAGCTTTGTTAAAAACTCAAGAAACTGTGCCACGTTTAATAGATTCCAAGACATCCAAAATTAACAAAGGCAGACTGGGGCATGATACTTTAATAGAGATTAAAGCTGGGGGCATCCAAATGTTGCCCAACAGAGGGCTGCATTGGCAATGTATCAGGAGTTTATTTAAAAAAAAAAAAAAAAAGAGAGAGAAAAAAAAAAGAAGGAGCAGATTGCTCATCTTTAATTTGGAGCTATGGCCCACGGAGGATTCAGGTCCCAGCATGCAGTGCCCCATTTTTGATCCAAGTGGGCCTGAGGGATGTTGTGCGGATTAATTAGTTAATGTTTGTAAACTGCTTTGAAGATGAAAAGTGGTATCTAAGTTCCAAGCATTATTATAGCAGCTTTGAGCCATGCTGTAGAACTCCATAGGCAGCACTTTGTCCGCCGCTGGGGCATGGCACAATCTTTTTTTAGTGGTTAAATAACTGGAAGATTGAAATGGCTCCTCGACTGAAAAAAACCCACTTTTATTTTGCTGCAGCTGGTAATTTAAGTTTTAACAAGCATGCCTCGTTAAAATCCTTTTTCCCAAGGAAAGGAGAAGCCATGACTTTCAAAAGTAAGTGCTAAGTTTGCGATGGGGTAGCAGTAGCTTCTCCTTCGGAGGGCTCAGCACCCTGCGGCTCCGGCAGTTGTCACAGGGAACTGCACTTTGGAAAATCAAGAGATACACTTAAGCGTTCGAATCTCAACTTGTTTGTCTAAAATTAGACTATTCTGTTTAAGGCACTCGAACAATGTAAAGACACTTGAACAATGTATTTTGTTAAGCCTTCAGTCTATGACATTACTGAGTACTCTGAGGATGTTGTGTAATTAAAGTGAAGTACAACATCCCTGTAACTGCCAACTTCTTTCCCTTTCTTCTGCCCTCCCCCCTTTTTAATTTGAGTTTTGTTTCTTTTCTACGTGTGGTGCTGCTGTTTTCCCTCACTGTGCATCTTCTTTGAAATCACAGAAGTTAGTTCGGTTTGTGGAAGGTGCTCTGCAATAGCAAACACCAGCAGCTTTTATTGCTTTTCTGTGCATAACCTAGTTTTCACTCTATACAGCTAAAACAAATGGAAAGAGAGACTTTTAGAGCATTATAGCTTCTACTTTTATTATTAGTATTATTATCAGGCCCTTTTTTTTTCTTTATAGAAGTTTTTATGTATTGGATATGTATTTTCTTTCCCTTTTTGTATTTTATGAACTAAAGATACAGAATACTTAAGATTTAAAAAAGTAGAACATCTATAAAATAGTAATGTTAGGGAGTTATGTGTGTGACACGCAGAAACACGCTGATGTGGAGTCGGCTCGTATCCTCGCGGGCCTTCTCTGTGGCTTCTTCAGAGTTTATCTCAATAAAGCCGTTCTGCCACACGTTATGTATTTGTGATGTATTTAAGATGCTATACATGCACATATATCTAAAAACTGTCCATTAATATAATAAAGAACTAAATGGATTCTAATGGTAAACACGATACTAAGCACTAATGTGGTGGCAGAAAGTGTTCTGCCACTGACATATTTATGTTTACCCTTGATAATTTGTGAGTATCAGAGCTGGCTTTAGATGCTACTTGCATATGTTGGTTCATGTATTTTTTGCCTGCATTTTTGATTATTTTGGTTTTTGAGTCATACGCATGAGCAGCATGCTTAATTTATTTTCTTTTAATTTTGTTTCGTTTTGGCTCTACGTCTACAATTTTGCTGTCTGCTAGCTAAAAATTTTTCTATGTCGCGGTGTTATTCCTTTGCAGCCGTGTATTTGCAAAAGTATTAGAATTTGCAAAAGTGGTTCTTTCCAAGTTTTCTGTCTACAGAAACGTATACTGACACTTAATGCTCATTCAGAATTTCTTGACATGATTATTTGAGAGCTGTTCAGTTAAATCTGAAGTTAATGAATGACATTGCACTTGAGTTTACTTGTATTTAAACCTCACTGAAATGCGCTTACTCAAATAAGACCCCAGAAGGTTTATTGGCCTCCATTTTCTACTTAATTCTGCTACTACCCATTTTCCATTATACCTCTAAGGAATCAGGTACTCTTCATGTTCATTGTGAAGCTTAATTTTTCCTAAAAACTGTCTGGTATTCTGATGAGCTAAAAGATGCCAACACTTGTAATTTAGATAAAAATCATACAAAGTATTTGGGGAAATTTTGCATGTCAGATCACTTAGTCTGGAGATTATTTTCCTGCTTGCTCCAAAATAATTAATTTTTCATTTTTCATTTTTTTTCTTAAAAACGAAAGAGGCTTCTTGCAGAGTGGTTTGTTTTTTAATTTTGCTAAAAGATGTGGGAAAAAAAATGCATTTTCTCATTTTTGTAGAAATTAGATTTTTTCATGTAAATCCTTATTTGTCAAAAAAGACTTTGACGAAGTATTTGATTGGTGCTAGTAGTAATTAAAAATGCTATGCTGAAAAATGCTCTAAATGCCTTTAAAAAAAAAGATGGGGTAGTGCTTCATTAAACAACTGCAAAATATAAAAAGAAAACGGAAAGACTCACAAATAAAATACAAGCTTTGGCAATGAAGTAAAATAATTTCTCTAATAAACAGAAATTATTTTTAAAATGTGGAGGACAGCAGTTTCGTAGGGTTCTCTTTTGAAGTTAATTTTGAATTAAATTAAATTTGATCTTTTAAAGGTAAATGGAGTAGAGGGGTAAAAGGCAAAGGGGGACTCGGGTCTTTCGTGTCAGGGATGGGGGCGGTGGAGCTGCCTCTGCCCTCGCACTGTCAGGCAGCAGAAGCTGGAGCAGGGTGCGGAGAATGGAAATGTGGAGCCTTTGGGACACTCCACAGAGAAGCCAACCGAGGGCAAAAGTGTAAATTGAGGCCCACCAGCTCCTGGAATTTCGGCAGAGCAGGAGCCTTCACTCATTGAACAATAGAAGCAGCTGCAAGGACCTTTTCCATCCTCCTGACACCTTAATTCACTGCTCTGAACTTGTTTGCTCTTGCCAATGGATTTTGCTCTCCTTTCATCTCAGCCTTGCTCTCCCTCTGCCCGTTTCCTCCCCTTTCTGTCCCTCCGCTGAATTTTCGTGCTTGCTTTGCTTGCTCTCTTTCCTTCTGAATATTTTCCGTTCCCCACAAGCCTGAGTGCAGCACCCATCCCGAAAAGAAACTTTCTTATAAGCCTGTTTCTTCATGAGAAATAATAGTAATTATTATATTCATAATGAAATTCAAAACATGCAAAAAAATGGAAGTGATACGACAGCCGTGTCTTCATCCAAAATATTTTCTATGTCCTAGAGCATAGGAATGTCTTCAGGTAATTTAAAAAAAAATTTACTTGTTTTGTAGAGGATGGTGTTTTGTAATACTTCAGACTACTTAGAAGTACGTCAACAAGACTTAATTAACAATTGGCTAGCTTCAGGAGTATCACAGCCTGTTAGAAAGCTGAAGTAAAGAACATTAGATCATCAAAAAAACCCCATCTAATCTCTCCAACTTCAAGCTTTTGCAAGGGAAAATCCTTATAGCACCCGAATCACGTATATTTCGGTAAAAAAAAATGATAGGAGTTTATGAAGTTGTCAGAATATAAGAGCACAGCAAAGGTTTGGCCTGAATTCCTTGACATTTGATCTTGGGATTGGGGCATAAATATTTTAACATCCACGAATAATCAGGTCTTTGATTTATTTTGTAGTGAAAATAATAATGCTAAGTGACATCAATGGATGGGATGACGTTGCCATCCAAATGCCATGTTGAAGATAATGCCAGTTCATGGCTTGAACCCGCTGTTAGCTTGCTTAAGTGGTGTATTGAGCAAGATGACAAAAGGGAGACTGCTGTTTCCTTCTTTATTTACATGGCTGTCTTCCATACTGAGATTTTCCTCCGACATCTCTCCTTGATCAGCTTTATCCCAATACGCTGCATTGCACCTGAGGAGTTCAAAGTTTCAGATGGTATAGCCGTGGTTGAGCGGTAAAGTACAACTTTAAGGTAATGCACAGGAGTGCTTATCGTGTACTTTGCAAATTGGAATTTTTTAAAATTTTGTTGCTTAGCTTTGAGGAGCGTTGTGCACAAATCTAGGTGTAACTTGGGCCTTTAGAAACGTGGGGTAGTTTTAATTCTAGTATAAAAAGAAATCAAACATTGCCAACCTCTTTCCTTGATTGCTATCAGGGTGGGGTGAAAACAGTCAGAGATGAAAACATTTGCTTTGTATGCCTTGTTCTGGGATAGAATAAGTTTCTAACTTTCAAAAGTTCTCTAATAGCTGATGATAGTTACTATTTTATTATTTGAGGCTATGACTTATATCGGACAGTTCCAAACTTTAACTTACTTTTCAGAGCTTGGGGATAGAAGAGTATATAGGACAAACGCATGCGAAGTAAGATTTATAATGTCGATGGCAGAAATGACTTTTTCATGCGTACTAGAAAAGTATATGTCCTGAAAAAAAAAAGGCTGTTGGGGTTACTACGTATTTAAATCAGTCCTTATATTTTCCACATCACAGTGACTATCACAGTTTCATGTAAAAATGAAGGAATGTTTGTATGACTCTCTATGAATAAATTGTAAATAATTTAAGTGAACAAACCTTTAATGTAATAAAGGTGATGGTAGCTGGGCCTCAGCCATGTAGTTACAACTGTGTCTAATATTCAGCATTTATTTGTGGCCTTAGAAGTGTGGTACCGCTCCTGTGGTGTGTACTGCTCCTGATCAAAAACATTTAGCCAGCGTGT
>VYZM01009052.1:796713-828063 GCA_013398915.1 Dromas ardeola
GAGGGGAAGGGGGGGGGGGGGGGGGGGAAGACAAGTTAGGCAGAAAAAGATCAGCTGTTTGGAGGTGTGATATCTGTAGATGAGAGCCAAGTTAGGAAAGGGGGTGAGCTATTGAGATAGCCAAGTTAAACAAGAGACACTTAGGGCTAAGTAGCCTCCCAAAGGATTGATAAACTTTCACATGGGGAGTGTATGCGGTTCAGCCATTAGCCCCAAATGGCGTCTTGTTTAACTTGGCTTTTAAGATAACTAGCCCCTGTCTAAGTTGGACTTCCCTGATGGTATCCCACCTTTACAGGGCTGACCCTCCTTATAACTTGGCTTTTTGTATTTATAAAATGGTTTTGATCAGATAGCACTCTCTCTCTCTTTTTTTTTTTTTTTTTTTTGTTTCATAAGAGAATTAAACTCGGTTTAGAAAAGAATTAAGTTGCAAGAGAGAATGTATTAGTGTCACATTGAGAGGCAAGCTGATTTTAATAAAACACAATTGTAGAATGAAGAAAAAGGAACACAGCCAGAACAGGATTTTAACCCACAGCTTACTCTCCCGCAAGTAGATTTTGTTGCCATAAGACTACGCGGAGAATAGCTGACTTTATTTTTTGCATAACTGAACGAGCCCATCTAGTCCCTTAAAATGAATATAAATACGGAAAATAACAAAAAGAAAACTGATATTGCACAAGGGCTAAAAAGCTTGAATCTGAATGTATACTCATGTCTGCGCGCTGACACAACTGCAAGAAAATCAGACAATGTAAATAACATATGGTTTGTTTTTCCAACAAAAGGAAAGATGGAAGACAAGGGGGTTTAATAAGTTTGGCAAGTTGTCCCTTCTAAACCATCATACTCTAGAAGGGACATTTTGTGTATCATTCCAGTCCTACAGATGCGCCGAGAGCCAAATCCTGCTCTTACTGAAGTCAATGGGAGTTTTGCCATCGACTTCACTGAGACTTAAGATTTGGCCTCCAAAGAATTAATTCTAACAACTGTAGTTGTCAGGGCAGTAACAGATTTCTCATACAAGTTTTGTCCTGTGTGGATAGCAAAAGGCTCGTTTTTTAGCTTGGCTAAAGATACTGTTGTGCCTCTGAATGCCTGGGGTGTGGATGTGTGAGTGTGTCTGTAGGGAGAAGCTTTTGCAGATTTATGTACATTTTGATGAAGGGCAGGGACGGTATTTTACTCTGTGTTGGTACGACGCCGGGCGCAGCGGGGCCCGGAGCCTGACGGAGGGCTCTGACCACTCCTGTGCTATAAACAATTATTCATAATGGCGTTATAGAGCTCATAAACAGGGTTCTGTTCCTACGATAGATACAGTAAACGGGTAACATGTTGTTCTCATGTAGCAACATATGCTTTACATAATTTAGTAATACAGTACTTTAGATAGGCTTTTAGAATAAAAACAGGAAGGCGCGTTATTCCACACTGCTCCACAGCTCGTACCCAAACACAGCTTGTAGTGACACAGCCGACTATTTTGCTTTTCCTGTAGAGCAGCATCTTTTAACGTTGTGTTAAAATGTCCATAGAGAACAAATAAGTTCTGTCTGTTGTGTACAGCCTTCCGTCCTTTGGTGTATTCTTATCCATAAGTTAAGTCAAAATCATCTTTGTCAACCAAAAGTATATTAAATTGGTGGAAAACAAAGACATTTTTTAAGCATTTGAACTTTCTAGCATAGATTTATGTTATACAAAGTGTTTTTTTATACAAAGAGAACTATCCTTTTCTAACTATTTGATTTTGTTTGAAAGTTACTTCAGTGTTTCTACCACAATAGAAAGTGAAAAGTGTATCGCAGCAAACTGAAGAGGAAAAAACCCCAAATCCCCGTGAAAATTATATGAAGTTTAGAACAATGCAGTGGAGTGTGAGTGAGCAATACAAGGCCATTGCAAGGCGTAGGGGAAAAAACCAGCAGGATTTTTCCCATATTGTGAAAGACACCAAAGTAAACCTGCTTGCTTTATTTAGAGGGAATTGTACTGTTGGTTCGATTTATTTTCTTCATCTTGGGAGATGAAGAAACTCCCCACTGCGAGAGGGAAGGTCGAGGGGCGGCTCTCATGTTAGTACACTTCTCGTTTTCTTCCAGGAGAGTACACAACTGCTACAAATGCCGTCAGTGCAGCTTCACAGCTGTTGACACTCAGTCACTACTAGAGCACTTCAACACTGTGCACTGTCAGGAGATGGACGTCACTACAGCCAACGGAGAGGACAGTCATGGCGTTTCGTCTATCAAGGAAGAGCCAAAAATTGACCTCAAGGTCTACAGTCTGATTAATCCGGACCCCAAAATGGGGGAGCCCATATCTGACAGCATAGTGAAGAGGGAAAAGATAGAAGACAAGGAAGTGCTCAAGGAGAAAGGTTGGACTGACAGTCCCAGTGATGATCTTCGCAACGTGACCTGGAGAGGAACAGACATTTTGAGGGGGAGCCCGTCATACACACAGACCAGTCTAGGCTTATTGACCCCAGTGTCTGTTGGCCAAGAGCAGCCAAAGCCTTTAAGGGATAGTCCAAACGTAGAAGCTGCCCATCTTGCGCGGCCCATTTACGGCTTGGCGGTGGAGAGCAAGGGCTTCCTGCAGGGCGTGCCAGCCGGAGCGGCGGAGAAATCGGGGCAGCTCACCCAGCCCTACCCTGCATCTGGGGACAGCAAGACAAAGGACGAATCCCAGTCCTTATTACGGGTAGGAAGATCTCTTTTTTTTTTCCCTTTGCTTTTTATGATTACATATATGTTATGTTTAATTAAGCATGCAAAGGATTTCTTCAGTTCCAAAGTAAAGTGGTTGGGTTTTTTTTTTCATGCATGGAAAAAAAATAATAATCAAGGAAAGACTGAAAGACTCAAACTTGTAGAGCTAAACTGGCAGGTAAATGTTCCAAAGTGTTGCGTAAAACAATGTATATATTGATGTAGTATTAGGAGGCAAGTGCTTCTGCTTTTGCTATTTAGCTCTGATTGAATTTTGTTTAATCATTCCTGCTAGTTGTGCAGGTTGGTGATGCATTTGAAGAAGGAAGGTTTAGAACCCCAGAAGGCTGCACATCTGTTACAATAAAACAACTAATCACCTCTTAAATTTTGTGGTGGTGTGACAGTTCACACTTAAGCAAGATTTCATATTATTAAATATCTAAGAATATGAAACCTGAGTTAAATATTAATAAAAAGTAACCTCTTTTTTTATAAAGCAATATAATTATATATCTATTTTGACACTTGTCTGGTTGCCTTGGAAGCAAAAGAAAAAGAAAAAAAAGAAAAGAAAAGGAAGGAGCTTGGGTGGTAAGGAAAGGAGAATATTTGTAGCACCAAATAATTCCTACTCTGTCTTTTTTTTAAACAAAAGGACCTATATATAAGGGATTTTCCCCTTCCATCGAGGTATGCGTTTCCCACTGTAGGGAAATCTGAGGTTAGAAAAGCTCTCAAATTCTGAGGAGCTAAACAGGGAGACAAGTAAGTGCCATTCACCTGGAGTCATCACTGTATGTTTTCGGGGGCTGCGCCCTATCTGAACGTCTAGAAACTTGCTACTGGAGCAGCCAGTCTGCAGACAAACCTCACTAGAATGGAAGTGATGATCAGCTATTTTTCTTTATTGTCTTTTATAAGAACGTATTGTCTTATAACCATAAAATCCATTACTGTAAGAGTGAACAACATGTCAGAAGAAGACAAAAGGCAAGATAAATGTTTTATTCCGTGTTCACTAAGATTATATATAGGTATACCTGCCTCTATATACATATATAAGTCTTACAAGTGCTTTTTCAATTAAATCACTGGTCTTAAAAATATTGCAGTATTCTAATTATAAAATAATGTGTCTGTCACTTAAAGTCTGCATGCAGTTTAGGTTCTTTTGTGCCTTACAGGTCATGTATAGTTACTGATGTCAGATTTTAAGTGTATGAGAAGCAGTGTCAGTATGACAGGTTCCCTGTTGCAAACCTGGATGTGTGCTCATTGTGAGTGGCAGGGTTATATCTCTCTCTTATGTACTCACACCCAACTAGCAGTGGAATTCATGCTGTACATGTGACGCTAGTTACATCCCATTTTTTGTAGTGGTTCTTAGCAGTGCACAGACACATTGGCCAGAGGAGCCATTTATATTGTGGGTTATCAGAATACAAATATTTTTCATTTATTTTTTGACTCTTAAAGAATGAAAAAACGCCAACTAAACAAAAATCTGGAAAGGGACCTAACACCACACGGAATCAGTTCTATAAAGGTCTAAATTTGGTGGTAGCTACAGCCTAAAATCTTAACGAGTGCTAAAATAAGACCGGTATATTATCATTTTTAGCCATTGGTGAGTGAAAAGGGGAAACTGTATGCTGCCTGCTTCTTATGCCCTTCTTTAAAATAAGTTCGGACAACTTTTTAAAGTCTTTATGCAAAAGCACTAATTTTATTTTTTTTTTTCAAATCAGTATTTTTATCTCTTTGGAAATATTTTGATCACTTCTGGATGTTCTGAAATATGAATTCTCATGGTTTTCTGAAAAAAAAAAAAGGCCTTATTTTTGTATAGTCACAAGGTATATAAGTTAGTTCCTTGCATTTTAAAATGATGTGTACAGCCCAACTTTTATTAGGTTTGTAAAAGGATTTATTAGTGGATTGGGTCTATACTGACTGGTGAAATCATACCGACACCCTTCGAGGACAATTACTTTTGTGTACGCTTTTAGCTACCTTGCTCTTTGAACTCTGTTGTGCCAAGGACTTAACTTGTCTGGGTCTTTCCCTTAGTTATAATATTTTAATTTTCAATATTCTTCTTTGAAAATTGGGCAAGTTGCCTTTGTCAGTTTGAAATATTTTGAAAATGACAGAGAAGTAGGTTAACTTTCTACGTCTGCTGAACAGAGTCCCTAATCGTATATATTTCATCATTAATAATGGATAGAGGAAAATAGTGAGAATTCAAACTTCTTAAGGTAAGGGGTGATCTGAAGGATAGGAGATGGTGGAAGATGAAGGAATGTGGTTCTGTGACTGATATTATTTTTTCCAATAAGGCGGATATTCCCTATTCCCCCGGATCTGTGAAAAAGATCATAGAAACCTAACTCCTTTATTTTGCTCTTGATTTAGTTTTGGGATACAGTACTGGGGCTAGGAAATAAGATGACAAAGTGATGGTCACCTTGACCAATGGGAGCTCTGTGTCGGGTATTATCTGACCTACATACATCTTATATCTGTGCCTGGAAGCTCACTTGGCCCAGACAGAGTAAGAAATTGTTCGGAAAAGAACTTCCCTTCCATTCTGGAAAAAGCTAATTTTGGTAATCCTCTGAAATGAAAAAAAACCCAACCAATACTCCATATTGTTAAGCAAATCTCTTGTGATTATCCACTTTTGGAGAAATTTATTTTTCTAATGTGAAATAGCTCGTAGAAGTAGCTAATGTTGTGCTAAAAGTTGGGCCTGTCTAAAAGCAAAGCATTAAATCAATACGTACTTCTGATACCATATAATGAATGCTCATGCAAAATATTGTATCCCAGGACAACTGATGACTAGGAAGCAAAACCTGTAATAAAATCACTGTGGACACCTTCATTTTTTTTTCCCTCAAAGATTGACACAGAGGAAGCCAAAAATTTGGGATTACTCAGTGAATAAACACTGTGAGAAACAGACTGAAAAAAAAATCTAACGCATCCCTTTGGTTGTACTGGCTATTCAGTATTTATAAAGTGGTTCTGCTTATTACAAATGATGTGTAATGATTCGACAGTGGCAGTAATACCATGTGCTTTTCATTTTTTAGTTCTCTCACGGTTGGGGGTGAAGGGAAAGGGGAGATCATGTTTTTCACATTTTTTTCCTATAGATAGAGGTTAATAAAGCAAGTGGGTTTTCTGGATACTGAGTTTAAGAGTGATTAGCATTTTAATAAAATACCAAAGACGATAAAGATCAACTGGGGAAGGGGTGAAAATCTACAATTGCCCACAGAAATCCCTAATGGCTACAGGATAATTGTAAACTTTTGGAAATTACTTGGAGTGTTTTGCAGCTCTGCGTGTTGTGTAAGCCGTTTATATGCTGCTTTCTTGCATTCCTTCCATGCACGATGGACATGTTCCCTCCCCAGTCTCTGTGCTACAGTAGATTATTCATGGGAGTCATTAGGGTAGGATTTCTTTCCTTTTTAGCAGCTAAAAGACCGAACGGCTTGTGACCTTTCGGGAGCTGGGGATGGTGCAGTGGCGATAGCTTGTACTCTGCGTGTGTGGAAACACACATGTGCAGTGGATGCACCTTTTTCCCCGAGAGCGCTTCCAAGCTGTGTGTATGTAACAGAATCTTTCTCAGGGGCTTGGTACACTTCTGTGAGTAGCTTTAATTTATTTTTCTTATTAAAATGTTTCCAGCAGCTGTACTTACAGCGAATCGGTATGTTTTGCAAGTGGGAATTACAAAAAATGTACCTCAGCGTGGTACAATGTAGACATTATTTCTGCTCTTCCTTTAGAGTAGCTCATTTTATAGTTTAAAGATTTGTTGATACTGGAAGGTCTATTGAGATGCAAAAATGTTCCTTTTTTTGGGTAGCACATTGGCAGCCAGCGGACTCCAGGCCAGGCAGATTGTTTAATGCTTTGACAACGCAGATCTTGGATGGCAGGAACTTTTTGCTAAACTGATTTTAAATGAAGTGTCCTGTTTTGGTATGTGCGGACACTGCAGAACAAAGTTTTCCACAAAATTGGGAACTGCAGCCTGAGCCTTCAGACCTATACACAGACCTACACACAGACCTGGTTAGCCCACCTAAAGGTACAGGTAAACACTCCTGCTTCGCGTCGTAATTTACCCAGTTCAGAAGAGCACAGATCACTGTGTCCTGGGGTGGCGCACAGACCTGAAGGCAGCAGGGAGATGCCTGTGTATTAATCATAATTAATGGCATGGGGGGAATTGTGTACCGTCAGAGGGAGAGAGATTGTCCAATTATTGCAAAGGTACTGGTGATTTTTATCAAAGGGAGACTACAGGCTGTAACGTTAAATTTCTAACTGAAGTTACGTTAACCTTTGCTATGAGCTTTTTATACAGGGGCAAAGGATAAAATCAGCTCTTCTATTAAATCAAGATTATTTCGCACGGTAGTGATCGGACTCTTTACACACAATAGGAAATCACAGTATTTCGAGAAAGTTTCCATTTACTTTAAGAAGAGTTATTTTGTCTGCGATATTTACACTTCCGATGCTTCATATAGTGTTCTGTCTAGAGCTGGATATATGGCTTTAAATTGGGGAGAGAGAGGAAATCAGAAAAAGCTATTTCCCCTCTCCCTGTTCTGCATTCTCCTATGTGGCTGACTGACAGAGCTAATTTTAAAAAAGCAATAGGTATAGGTGTATCAGTAAATTTACATATAATTGATTGATTTAATATCAGCGGGGTAAATATCAGGCACAATCCCTAGTGGTGAAACATTATTTCTCCTGTTATAAAGTACTGACTTCTGTTACCCAGAGTTAGGTGCCAGATCCCTGCACAGCAGTGGAAATGCTGAACTGGCCTCTGCGATTTCCAAAACACTACTCTAAACATTTGATCCTTGGCCATAAGGATAACATACCTTTAAGATAAAACCTGCCTCTCTGGTGTTAGTAGAAGTCATTGCTGCTGCCTTTAGCAGGAGCACAGGCAGCATCACTGGAAGGTTCAAGAACACAGAGTGGAATCTTGGTTTACATGGGAGTTTTCGGTGGTCACTACAGGGTGAAGGATGGAAGTTTTTGTGCACTTTGGCATTGTGTCCTGCTTCCAGCCATCTTTTGGTAGCAACATCTTAATGGTAGATCTACAGAATTAAATGTAATGCATATAATTGCATCATACATCTTATATTTAAGTTGGTGGAGGTCTTAGATGCCACGTCTCATCCCTCAGCCACTTTGGGAAAGGAAAAGCAGCTCTTTAAAGAAGAAACATCTGAAATAGTTTCTCTGTAGCTGCATCTCATTTTTTTCCCATTTCCTCTGACTCTGTTAGAGATCGTTCAGGAAGTATTTATAGTTGAGGCCATTCATTGCCATACGGGTCCTCTAATTAGCTGAAGGGAGCTCAGCAGGCACTGTGTCTTACTAATGCACAGAGCTCTGTCAGGTCAAAGAGCTGCCAAAGTCTTTCGGGTTTTTTTAGAAGCACCTGTTTCCACAAATCTCTGCCTGGGGAGGCGGTGGGCAACGTTTTAAAATGTAACTACATCCTGGAAAACAGCAAGTATCCTCCGACAAGGAAAGTGAGAAAATAAAGACGGGACTTGAGGAGAAACGGTTTTGAAGCGTCGGGTTTCCTGCACAAAAGTGAGGCGGGTAAAGTCCCCGTGCTGGTGAAGGGCTCGCGAACCAAGCTAAAATAACTTTCTGAAGGTTTCAAGTAGTTTAGAAACAAACATGTACTTGGCTGCTTTTAGTAACTACTGGAACCAAACCCACAAGAAATTGAATGTTTTGCATTACTCATCCTGACAGAGTGATCAGATAGGACTAGAAAGTAACTTTTAGAAAAATGTTAACCTGCCCAATTAAAGGCATGTTTCTGGTTTTTGTGTGGGGTGTGTCTGTCATGTGGAGAGACAACCCCACCTCGTGCATGTTTACCCACCCATCGGTGCAGATTTTTTATTTATTTTTTTTTTTCCCTTCTCCCTTTTACGAAATGTGGTTTCGAAGAGAATTAAGTGATAAAATCATTATTCGGGTGGGGCACGGTAATAATGCGAAAGGGCAGCAGCTACGTCAAAATCCTTGATGAAAAGGTGAATCAGTATGTGGAACAAAGGGCTGGGGAGATCGGGATGGGCCCCTGGGCCGCTGCGTAAGCAGCAGGATTTATTGAAGTTGCTATGATCAATAACAGTGATTCAAGCAGGGAGAACCGAGATAATTCTTGATTTAAAACAAGCTCCTTCATTCGGATTGGAGAGACGGTAATGAAGACGAGAACAAAAGAGTGCTTTCTTGTATTGAACTGAACGGCCAAAACAGATTGACAATCAGTGGCAGATGCAATTAACTCAATTTTTTATTACCCTTAACTAGTTCGGGTAGGAGAACCTCTCTTTTGCTCTCTCCGGTCTGGTATTTGGTGTCCTGGAGTTGGTGGGAGTGACAAGTGGAAAGCAGCGTTGTCACCTGGATGCTGCACACCTGCGCCAGGCTTGGCTTTGCCAGGCAAATGTCACCTGGTGCTTGAGGCAGCCACACTGTGCCATCGCAGCCGCTCTGTGCCATCGCTGCCACCGGGAATGGCGGTGACTGAGCTCGGTGTGAGGGTGGGAGTATCCTTGGTGTGTGGGTCCAGCTCTCCCCATCAGCCCCCACCACTCTGGGCTGGGTGGGGGTCCGGGCACAGGGGTGCTCCCAACACTGTCACCCAGCCTGACCAGGAGCTCCTGGCGTGGTGCTCCGTCACCCTGGGGTAAGGCTTGGAGGGCTCCCTCCTGGCTTACCCCACTGTGCTGCCAAGCCCCCCTTGTTGACACTGAAAACAGCCCAGTCATGCAGCCCTTATTCATAGAATCATAGAATGGTACGGGTTGGAAGGGACCTTAAAGATCATCTGGTTCTAACCCCCCTGCCCTGGGCAGGGACACCTCCCACTAGACCGGGTTGCTCAAAGCCCCATCCAGCCTGGCCTTGAACTCTTCCAGGGATGGGTGATCCACAACTTCCCTGGGCAACCTGTTCCAGTGTCTCACCACCCTCATAGGGAAAAATTTCTTCCCAATACCTAATCTAAATCTACCCTTTTGCAGTTTAAAGCCATTACCCCTCATCCTATCACCACGTGCCCTTGTAAAAGGTCCCTCTACAGCTCTCCTGTAGGCCCCCTTTAGATACTGGAAGCCTGCTGTAGGGTCTTCCCAGAGCCTTCTCTTCTCCAGGCTAAACAAGCCCAACTCTCTCAGCCTGTCCTCAAAGGAGAGGTGCTCCAGCCCACATTCATACCCCCTTGCTCCAAACTGGACACACTGAATGGGAAAACATTATTCCTTTAAGTATGACCAATCCTGGTAAGCAGCTGCCATTTTTTTTTTTTAACTGTCTTCAAATACATTTCCTGAATCTTTATTTTTTTTTTTTAATTGTGCTCGCAGTGGATGCAGGTCGGTTAAAGCAGTGTCAGGGTATGGAGCACAGCTGTGGGCACTGCAAAGGCAAACAGCGCAGCAGCAGCTCCCTCCAGTCTAAACAATTCCGAGAACTGTCAATGGGAAGCCTTGTTTAAACTGGGAAGTAAACGCGGCTTCTCGCACAATGACTAATTTCAATAATTAGCTGAGCTTCTCCAAAGTTTCGAAAAGTTAAGTGCAACTCTAACCATTATACAGCCCTGTTATTGTTCTGTATTGCTAGTAGTACTTAGCATTAGATTAAATACCTGAAGTGAAATGGAAGCTTCAGTTGTGTTTAGAAACTAAGGATAATCTTTGCCAAACTGGATCCAATAGGAAACACACGTTCATGTCCAAGGGCAGAACTTGCTGCTAACTTGTAGATTTTCAATGGAAAATTAAATTTCATAGATGAATGCAGGCAAGGATTGTGCCTAATTCTGTTTTTGCCTGAAGTACTATGGTGCTGAACAGTGAAAATCTATGTGAAGATACCTCTAACATCTGGAAGTGCAGAGTTACTTTCTGTGTTGAATTTCAGACAACCCCCTACATGTATTTGGTAATTAAAAGACACAATAAATACACTCTTTTAGAGGAGGGATATTATGATAGACAGCAAATAAATGTTTAATTTATTGGACTAAGAAGGGAGCATTGTAATTATAATTGATTTGAAGGAATCCAGATGCTGTCCACATCTGAACAAATTCAAAATGGTAAGGATTTAAAACCAGCTTTATGAATAAACAGTGCACACACATGTTCTGTGATTTTTTCATGGAGGTATCTAGGGGTTAATACAGCCAGTTAGAAATGACAACTATGGAAAATAGTTGTTATATGAACAGATGTGTGCTGAAATAGAAATATATATATATACGTCAGATATGCAAAAGGATTTCTGGAACGTCTTTTGTTACCTTAGCACTCCTCAGAATATGCATGTGACCACCTTGGAAGTAGTCTTAATTTTAAGATCGCTAATGTAGCACAATTGATTTAGTGAACAATTTCCTGCCTCATATAATTCATTTACTTCTTGTACCAAGTTCTGTTTTTAAAATGAAGCTTTATAATGGCTAAATGGTTCTGTTGATGTTTTTCTAAGCATTCTTCTAAGCAGCATTATGTATATTTTGGAAAATCGTATCATCTTTGTTGTAGTGATATAATAATGTATGTATGTAATATAAACTGATAAATACATGTATTCCATATTGCATGTTACATTATTCAGAGTTCAGATAGGATATAATTTGTGCATAAAGATGGGAGGAGGAATAAGGATGTTTTCTCTTTTGTGCTGTGCACAGCATTAGGTTTCTGAAACAAATGGGGTTGCGGCAGGCCAGGCTACGCAGCGCTTTGCAGGCAGCTTGCAAATGGACTTGGAAATCTTTGCTGCGTTTGTGTATCCCTGTGCTGCCTGAGATTTGCAAATCTCAGGTTGGTGAATCATGTTTGTCCTAGTTAGATGGTTAATTCCCTATGATTTCTTGGCTGCTGTAGGCCTTAATCTCCCGATCCTGTCTGTAAAATGGGAATAAGGGCAGTTTTCTATCTCAAAAGGCAAGAGTGAAGAGAGATGCATTCAACTCTGTACTGTGCAACGCTATAGTCATAGCAAGAAGACCCTGATCCATAGGCATCCTGAATCTATATTCCTGGTTAACTTCTCAAGGCATGATGATGCAACTTTTTGCAAGAATACCAGCAGATGAAAAAAACCTTAAGAAGCAGATTATAATTTGAATTTTAACTTTGTTAAAATTTTTATTCTTTCCTTCAGCCTGAAAAAAAAAAAAAAAGAGAGAAAGCAGGAATTTTGGAGCGAGGCATTTGCATTTCTTGTTTGACTTTGACCTCATTTTGGTTTATGTGCCTCTGATGTGTAGAGTGGCAAACTACACGTTTTCACTTATGGGAAGAAGTCTTTTAACGATAGCTACAGTGCAGTCTTTAATCATGTGAGTTGCCTCCAGCACTTGCTGAGAGTAAAATTCCACCCTCTCCATTTTCAGATGGGTTGTACTATCGGCTGTTTCTCCTTGCAAGACTGTCTGTGATTTGAAAATTGTGTTTAAATTAAAAAAGTGATGAAAAAAGAAAAAATAATCAGAACATTTGTCAAGGAATTTGTTATGAATGGGAACAAGGAGCAATGCAAACAAGCTTGGAATGAGTTTTAATTCACATGTTATTCTGGGAGCCTACAATTTCTGGTGAGAAAATGGCATATTTTAGGTCTATTTCCTCCAGTTTTTGGCATGGAGCAATGCCTGTTTTGTTCAGTCAGATGTTCAAATGGGAATTTTGGATGCTTAGAACTAATTTTAGTAGGTGGGGGGCAAATTTATTATGATGCTACAAATAGAGTTTGATCACAGCTGCTTCGTTGCAGTTATAAAAATCGTCTGTGAATCACTTAAACTATATTTACTGGTTGCAAAAAAAAAATTTAATCTCATCTATACAAAACTCTGTCTTGTTTCCCTTAAAGATCTGAGTATTATCATTTATATACCCAGTATTTTGACTTTGACTTGATCATGTTGCCAGCGTATTTTCATGCCGCGCTCCCCCCGTGCCCCGGCAGTGCTAGTGTGCTCAAATGACTCTCCCATTCTTTCCTGAAGAAACTCTATCTTTTTGTGTTAGGGTGAATTTTTGAGCTTGTTCTGAAATTACAGTAAATCACCCACAGACCTCTTCAGACTTATTAAAAAAAAGTTAGAAACGTCACTGGAAGTTGGGCACTTCAAAGCTCTTGCTACTCCAGTCTGTACATGACTAAAAAGCTGTAAGGCAGACACCACAAGGTGAAAGCTTTCAAATCAAAGCAAAACTTAATATACCACTATTATCCCCTTTATAAGACATATGGAAAATAATATCTTTACATATTTATGAGTTTTTTTCTGGTAATAACTGCTTTAATGTTCATGGGGTTATGGTTTTCAGTTAGAAGAGAAAATACTGTGTTATACTCCGTATTTTTTCGATGTTTCATGGCAGCTCCTCTCCCAACCCAAAGTGGATGTATTCCAGATCTGTTTAAAAGTTTGTATTGTGCAGAAAAAGCTTAGTCAGCCTGTTTCTTGAGAAAAGCATTTTCTTCACAGTTCAGTTAATGGACTCAGCTATGGTGATCATTTTGGCATTCCTCCCTGATAAAGAAAGCAAACATCTGTAAAGCTCTCCATTGACAGTAGCACAGTACCTGTTAGTGTATCACTGACATTCATTTATATTTGACTGAGGTATGTTAGGAACTTAAATATTTCCTTTTGTTGAAATTTCTCATCAACTCGACCTTATGCAGTGTTTGAGGGGCAGAGAGAGTTAATGGAAAATGTGATTAAAATCTTCTAGGCTTCAAGGCTTGTAAACAGCTTGGCACCTACATATGTTTGTGTGCATATGTGTGTTTTACTGGTTTGTTTACTAATTTTATATTAGATTTGAAAATTGGAGTGAAATTAAAAGAGTTAGATTTATTTTTAAATTAAAAATGAAAAGTTTTTTTACACTGAACACAGAATTTCTGTAGTTATTTAGCCAAATGGTTTAGCACTAATATTAGTCGTTTTTAAAGCAAAGAGTATGTTACAACTTTACTGATTTTTCCATTAGAAAAAATTATGTTCTGCTTAGCAGCAGTTTTAAATCTGGGTTGATTTTTAAATAGATCTTTTCATGCCTTTAAGACTGTAAACTTAATCATCACTTAATCAATTTGCTTTTGCCTTCTAATAGCCAACTAATGGTGGAGGGCTTTGCAATGGTTATCCATAACAACTGTCAGAGCAGATTTGATGTAGGGACTTCTGCAAAAGTTCAGAGGATAGTTGATGTCTGTTGAATTTGGTCCCTCAGTCTGGACTTTCTTGGTATGATGGTCAGCTAAGTGACTTCTCATGTGAGACTCAGTTTTAGTCAAACCTCGTGACCAATTGCGTATATCTCAGGAGAGGTGTTTCAACTTCAGTGCCTGAGTTGGCATTGGTTTAGACACCTAGACTGAAGTTTTTCTGAAATATATCATTTCAGTGAGTGAACAGACAGCCTGTGGTGAAGCCTTAATCAATGCTAAAGGTATTTGAAGGCTTTCTTAAGCATAAACCATTTTGGATACCAGTCACCCAAGTACATCACTGTTGTGAGGAGAGAACATTTTTAAAAACACTGATTTGAGAAATATTTTATCTGTGCTGGTTCTGTAGGTCCTTGGCAAAGAAGTTAAATTTTGTACGTGCTAGGAAGTTCACAGGATCTCCATCCAGCTGTCCGCACCGAAGGGCCCCCAGTGCCTTGGGAGCTGCCGAGTGTGCCTGGTGCTCTGCCTGGCTGTGAATGCCTCTGGACCCCCGCTGTCAGCTGTTTTTAGCAGTGTAGATCTGCTTCCCTCTTTGCTTGGCCAGGTTGCAAGGAAGCTTCACTGTAACTTCTCTTTTCTTGTCTTCTTTAGCTTGGTTTGGCTCTCTCCCCCATCAATCTTTTGTGGAACTCAGTTTTCTATAGTAAAAGTCATTGGAATTCTCCAAATCTGGAGCTTTCTTTGGAAAGAAAAAATGCCAAACCATTCATTCTGTTACAAGACCTGTCTAGGCTTTCTGATCCACCTTTTCTAAAACATACATCGCCTTCATCGCCGACGGAGGCTTCCTAATGGGGAGAGATTAAGCGAAATTTGTCTAAATCTCCTTCTCTCCTCGGCACTTGCACTTTGCCACGGTTGGAGCCGGGGTGCTGGTCTGCACGGGCTTTGCTCTGACAGGTTCTCTCTCGAATGCCTAATACCACGCACATAAATGGCCCTGGCGATCTGATATCCTTCCTACCAAAAATATTCTCATGGCCTTGCTTGCTTTCATCAGCACCACTAAGTAAACCTCAGCTGGTGGAAGGAGACATGTTGGAGCACAGCAGAAGAACAGAATGGATGAAACTACAAATTGTTAGGCTGTTAAACACAGATTATGTCTTTGGGTACAAATTCCATTAGCGACTGAATGAGTCTGGATGGGTAGTAGCTTGTGGAAGTATTTGTTATGACAAAACCAACTTTTCATTAATAGACAAAGTTATCCTGTTTTCCTCTGTAGTCTGGCCAACATCAAAATGTTTCAAACTAATTTCAGACTTGTAAAACACTGTCTATCAGATACAGACATATGGATTGAACTAGTAATTTGCTTGCCATCTGCTGATAAAGGAAGCAAGGCGTCTTAAGTAGAAAATGAAGAAATTTTTTTCCCCCCATTGGAATGTCATATGGTGCCTTTAGTAGTTGTTTGTATTGACATTTTTATTGATTGTTATGTAAAGTGTTACTTTGCATTGACCTGCGTCTGCTTCCAATCTCATAATTATGATTTTTTTTTTTTTTTTGGTTTACCAAATATCTGTAATCATTTGAGCCTATAAATAATGTAGTTAGAAAATAACCCACTTCAAACCTGAAAAAAATAAATTAATAACTTCAGTTCTTATTGTATGAAACAGGAATAAGCATATTCTTTAGCTCGGAAAAGAGAAAAACCTGAAATGTTACTAACGGAGTTAGTTAAAATGAAATTTTTTTTTAGTCAGAATTTTCCTTTTCGTCCCGAAATATAGGCTAGAGGCCAGGAAAAACAATACAATTCCCAACATAAAAGCAAACAAACAAACCTGCCAAACCTTTTCTACTTAGGGAAAAGTGGCTATTTGAGCTTTCTGTGTTTTTCCCTCTAAGAGTCTTCTCTCACCAGCCCTGATGGTTTGTGCAGGTCCAGAGTTTGTCCCCCGAAGTTTTGCCAAGGCTTAGCTGTGCTGGCAATAGAGTTTTCGCCTGGGGATGACTGAGCTGGAGGGACAGAGATGTTTCTCTGCCTCTCTGCAGCGGGACCAGCTCAGGGGCAGCACAGGCTGTAGTGTGGGGGCAGTTCCTCCCCCCCGGGGTGCATTGCCTCGCTGCTTGCCTTTGGGAAGCTGCAGGGTGTAAGAGTTGGAAGATTTGCTTCCTGGAACTGTACAGACTTCTTATTTCAGCATATAGGCCCTGGTTATCTGTGGAAATAATAATAATTAGTCCGTAATGAAAATTTAATTGTTTGTTCTTTTCGTTAATGCTCCTTACATGTTTGTCCATTTTCATGAAGCATTTAGAGTTTCTCTGTTTAAAAGTGACATAACAAATAGAAAATGCAATAGCTTCTCAATAGGAATATTGCTTTCATAGGTAATAAAATACATTCTCAATCAGTGCTCAAATACGTAGAACTTTGGTTAGTTAAATAACAAGGAATACTCATTTCAGCCCTAGTTCTCCATTTTTTAATTCATATTGACAGGTATTTTATTTTTCATTGATTTTGGTGATCCATTTTGAACAGATAATGCTAAAATGCTAAAAATACTGATGAGCTTTGTTCTTAGACATGAGTTGTGGCTTTGTAAAAGTTGTGACTGAAGAGTTGATTTTCTTTTAAATAAGACAAATAAAATTTTTTTCTGCAAAGGATGTAAAGGATGGACCAAAGAATTTGTGTATGTTCTTGAAGTGAAAGTAATATGGAAAATCACTACTCATCCAATATACTTTTTTTCTCTTTTGCAAATATCTTTGTTTTTTCTGAGTATTGATGGTCCTTGTAATGACCTGCAAAGTCTGTGAGCAATGCAGATACCTATTGACACATGCCGCCTTCTCTTTTCTGAGTGTGCTTATTGCACGGTTTCATTTGAAAAATCTAACCAGTTACATAAATAACACGTTTTCCACAATGTAGAGTTAATTACCAATTTACATTTGGAATTTACTCTATGCAGAAAGCTATTGCAACAATAGCAACATTTTAACAGATGGACATTTGTTGCAGATGTACTCATAGGAACTGATAATCTGTGACAGCAAAAAGTCTGCAAAAGTAAGAGGAAAATTCAGATAGTATTGATGAAATAAAAGCTCAGGTAAATGCAGTGCTCCTGTGATGGCTTATGGTACAAGTAGTACCATTAGTAGTACCGTTGCTATATGGTTTGCCACATGCTTCCCCTCTGCTTTTTATGGCTTAAGCTGCCTCTGATATGCTCAGTCTGTCCTTGTATTGTGTTTCTGCGCCAAGTTCCAGCACAGTAATCTAGATCTATTTTGCATCTGATGGGCCTGTTGGTTTTTGCTCTGGTTTTATTTCATTGAAAACATCAGGACTCTATGTTTTCCTGATGGTAAATGTTAATATTTACAGCAGACACTGGGAAGTATACGTCCAGAGTAATTTTATCCTTTTAAAGTTGTTTGTTTGTTTGTTTGTTTGTTTGTAAAGGACTTATCATGCTGTATGGTGCCTGACAATTCCCATGTATATAATGCTGTGTAACTTATATTGCAATTGATAAAACATAGGTGTTTGCAGCATCCTGTTAGAGTGTGTTGACTGCAGCAACAGAGTCAAATTACCAATAAGAAAATATTGCTTCACAGTAATTGGGAAGATATCAGATACTTAGTCTGACATTGCCTACCAGAAGCTGTGAAACTTGCTGTTGATGGACATATTCACCTCAGGGCATTAAACAGCTCTTCACAGGTGAACGTTTGTAAGTCCATTATGTAGCTTGGTGCACGGCCTGGGAGGGAGATGAGGGTGTGATGGATAGGGGAGGAGGAGCCAGGAGCCCTTCTCTTAGACAGGCTCTATGATTTGGGACAAATGCAAATTTCCTTTGTGCTTCTGTTGATGCACAGTTTTGTTATATACTATCTTCCAAAGAACACTGAAATTTATGAATATTAGCAAATTGCTTTGGGAACATTGGATATGAGGTAGTTCAGAAGGGTTTATTAAAAATAGCTAAAATTTTGTATGTCTAGTATACACTTATCCCTTGTCTGTCAGAGCTGTTCTTTTGCAGACCAAATTGCCTTGCTGTGGTACTGTCGCGCTGCTGATACAAACAAATGGTTTCAAAACCCTTCATGTCAGGTCAAGATGGTGAGAACAGCAGATAGACATGAGAATCGGGACTGTATAAACAACACGCTCCCATCACCGGACTAACACAGGTCCAGAGAAGTGGCAGCATCGTTCTCGCTGCTCAGACGTTGCCAGTTTGCTATTCCCCCCTTCCCCGGTGCGAGAGAATTGTCTGCAACTGTTTATTTTCAACACATGGTTGATAGCTTTGTCGGTCTGTCTGTCTGTAGGTCAGCTGTGCCTTGTTAGGGACTTTACTCATGAGCCCTGAGAGTCTTGCTCAACCTTTCATCTCCCTGCCATGTAACTGTGGTTTGTTAGAAATAACTGAGAAAAAATGTAAACTTACTAAAATGACTGAGAAGTCCATAGTCAGTGTCAAAGGAGGGACGGGACGGACTGAATTGAGGGTGTATGTCAGAGATTAGTCCCTGCCTTCTCGGATATATTTATAGTATCTCTCTAGACAGAGAAAGAAGAACTCCACAGTTGTATTTGCCCTTTGAGAAATGTCAGAAAGGTTATTTCAGCCTGACCAATTCCTGTTCGTCTTGAGGTTTCTCTTTGTACTGTGCAAAAGCATAAGAGTGTGTTATTCCCAGCCCTATATAATCCCAGAATATACCCATATGTTATATAAAAAACCCTTGGCTATGTATATAGCATATGCCATATTTATATGAGCGAACTTACGCAGTTCAGTTAAGAGGCTGTAGAGACATTGATGCAGTTAATGGAAACATAGCAATAATGGGACGGAAATTTGAGAGGTTTGTGCTTTCTCCACTATAACCTTATCATTGACCATCCCGTTCAGCATCGCTTAAATGAATCCCGCAGAGAAAATGCTATTTATTTTTGATGTATTTAAAGAGTGAAGTAATCAGAGCTCTCAGGTGAAATCGCTGTGATCCTTCTGTAGATGTAAAAGCCATTTTTACGTGGAGGAAAATGTTGCTGGTTTTCTGGCCTATTTGCAGACTGTAGAGTGTCCTCAATGGATTCAGGTGGTTTTAGCACTTATGTCCTCTCCACATGAGTTATTCAAGTGTCTCAGTAGAAATTACATTTATCGTGTTTTTTGGATGTGCCCACCAGTGCCTTCACTGAATCATACTTTTGCTGCTGCTACTGCTCTGTTCTCCTGCTAAACCAGGAGGACTCTGTCTAGAGATCAGCCAAGTTTTCAAAGTACTGATAGTGTCCGTAGTAAGGACAGAATTATCCAAAAGTACGGATTTTCCATAGGATTTTTTGGAATGGAACCGTATTCATTATCTTGCTATTGTCAGACGCGCTTCAGCTAGTCCTGGTTTCTAGTCATATCACAGTTGTAAAGTGAGGGTTGTTTTCAATAGCTGGCAATGAGTTGTCAAACATTTTGGCCTACCATTTCTTCTTCTGAACTGTTTAAATAATGGACAAAAATTATAAATATGCTTTATAAATCTGTATCATCAAAATGATAAGTCATGTGCAAACTTGGTGACATGAAGAACAGCATCTATTTGACCACCTGATACCGTTATTTTTCTGTAGAGATTTTTAGATAGGAAAGTGTGCTGGAAACATATTAAAGTAAATAATATTTCCAGAGGGAAAGTTAAGAGCTATACCTTTTCTCCTGTGTTAGAATTTTCTGGAGAACTCTACCATGACTAGCATAGCTATGTCACTCGCTTGTTAGTATGTATGGAATGAATAACCTGCCTCACATCCTTTTCTAGGAGAAACTGTTGAAAGATTTGAGTTACCCTCCATTAATAATACTGGAAGCACAAATGACAGTTGTGCCAATGCAAAGCTGTCAAAAAAAGAGAATGAAAATTTTGTCCCATTTTTGTTGAAATATTAAATTAGATTTTTTAGAACCAATGTTTGATTTAGCTTTGTAGATGGCAAGGAAAATGGGTGAGTTTTTTATTATTTTTCTGTGTGAAATTTGACTTTTTTTCAACCAACATTACCGTCATTTGAAGCTTGAAGGGCTATGTGACGTTCTGACTACAAAAGGGTTAGAAAGGGCATATTAAAAAAGTTTATGAAGTTGCTGGGAAAAAGAATATAATGATAGCAGCAGGAAAAAAAGCATATCACAGCTTCAAAACAGATGGAGTTCTCTGAGGAAGCTGTCTGAACATGGCCCAGGAACTATAAATTGCATTTAGAAGATAGGGCTTTCGCTGCAGATGACAGGTTCCCAGTTAGAAGGTGAAAGCCAGAACAGGGCTATGTGCATGCAGGGAGCTGCACTGAATGTGCCTGACATCTTGAGTTTGACATACATCGAAGTTTAAGCTGGAATATGAATTCCAAAATTCAGAACATGAAATATGTTGTAGTGTTCAGCAGCTTGCTTTCAGGTGTAGAAAATTTTAACTAAAATTTTAACTAAATACAAAGGCAGAATAAATTTGTGGCCTTAAAACTGAAACAAGGCATTCACTTTGAATGTCATTTTCAATCACTCTTACATTGAAATATGACAGAAGAGCCCTCTCTTCCTTCCCACATGCCTAGCTGGTGTCATTCCAGAGTCACCAGGTCAAAAAGGAGTGCTTTCTCTCTGGGCCTGTTACCCCATATTATTTTATTATCCCATTTGACCTGGACCTGATTTCAGTGAAATAAATGAGAGTTTTGGCTTTGTCTGGGACCCCTGCTCTAGGAAATGATCCCCAGATCTTAGGAAAAAACCCACAACTCTCCCTGAAGTTACCCCATCCCATGGACTTTCAGGGCGGGACTTGTCTCATCTAATCATGGTGGAGGTGTCTGTGCCTGAATTATCTGTCTGGGATTCTTGGAGCCAATGCAAATATAAACAACACAGTTGTGAAGTACAAGAAGTGAGTTACCTCATCCAAAAAAATACTTCTATGTAGTCAGAGAAGTGTATGCTTTTTGGCCATTCATTGTATTGGCTTTGTCTCCAGTAGCTGGAGGAAGCCTAGACACATACACCACTACACAGCAATTACAGGAGGTGATAAAAAGCAAAGGAGTGCCTGCTTCTGCTTTGTCCGAATGGCAGCCTTATCACTGTAGGTAGGAAGCAAAACTTTGGCTTATCTGCAGTTAATGACTCTTCTGTCTCCAAAATGTAATTTGTCAGTTAATGGCGAATACTAATACGGCTTTAATCAAGAAGGCAAGGGGGAGGTTCTACCTAAAACTTAAATAAAACTGTAATTATTCCATGAAAAAATATTTTATTAATAGGTATATTTTTCTTGTTTAATATATATGTCTAAATTTCTAGGATGGCATTCCTTTAAAAAGGGAATAGGGTAAAGCCACTGAAGATGAAAGCTGTATTTTCAGTACTAGTCTTTGCGTAGAGCAAAGCGATAGTCATTCTCTGGCAGTATATTTAAAGACATGCTAAACTGATGGCTTTGTAAGATAAAACTAAAATCAGAGGGAATGAAAGCATATTTGTGAAGCAGAAAAAGGGAGTAAGGTGGAAAGGAAAAGTTAATGAGCTTATTTGGATAAGACATGAGGTATGTATATGTATGGGAAAGGAGTGTTTCCTCTTGCTTGGGCTAACTATTGAAAAGTCAGGAAGGCCCAGCCTGTAAGAGAGCCAGGACAGATAAGGGAATAAGGGATCTGAAGAGAAAGCATGTCTCTGAGAAGTCAAAGAATTAACTAGGAAAAGTGGCCCAAGGAGCTTTGTCTATAGTTTTACAGTATAGATTTTTTTTGCATCTCAAACAAGCTTTTAATGCATTATTTCTTTGTAGTTCTCACTTTTAGCGTACCTGCCTTTGTTCCTTCTGAATCTGTGAAACCCATCTCAAAGTGCAGTAAATAAGCTGTTAATGTCCATTTTAAGTTATTGGAGGCCTTGAGTGATTATCGGTGATTTGCTACCCTTTATACAGTCAACTGCTTAAATCCAGAAATACAAACTCTGACCTAACATTCTTGGTGACTCCTGTTAAATACTCTGCGGTGTTCATGGAAAACAGCAACTGAGAAATCAAGAAATGAAGCACCATTACACAAAGTTCAAAAACTGAAAACCAGTTTATCATGTTTTTTATCATTATCATTGGTAGGAATGACCTTCCAGGGTCACATACTTCAATTGATCTAACAGGTTATATGAACAGAACAGCAATAAAAGGCCACTGCGTAGCATATTTCATGGGAGTAAAGTGTTGCAGTGTTACCAGTTGTTAAATGATTTTTCCCTTGTGTACATGTGAAAGTCATTCTCTTATACACAAGGGCTGTGCAAATCATATATGCTTAGAATAAGCAAGAAAAGAAGCATCTAAATTGGGCACTGAACCAATGTGTTTGAATTTTAAAGACCTTTCACTGATTTACTGATGTACGTTTTAGATTGATCTCCTGCTCCACTGCCACTGTCAGGAGGATAAGGGTTGAATGTGGGTTTCCCCACTCATGTTCAGCCCCTCTGTACTTTTTTCATGACCTCATTTAGGTGACCTACACCTTGCAGTTTCTGGGATACATGGGATGAATTCCTGGAAACTGTGTGCATGGCATATGGTGTAATTTGGGGTTTTGAAACCAGGTTTGTGGAGTCTTATTAATTGCTCACAATTAAGCGATGGGCATGGATAACTGTTGAAAACCAACAGATTTCTTCAAAGAGGAAGAAGAAGAGCTGCATAACTGGATTCTTATGATTCAGTAACCTTTCTTACGTACAATAGCTGTCACAGAGTGGAGGCAAGAATGGGCAAAAGTCTTGAGCTGGAGGCACGGAGAATATAGAAATCTTCGTATCACAGAATCACAGAATCACAGAATCATAGGGTTGGAAGGGACCTCTGGAGATCATCTAGTCCACCCCCCCTGCCAGAGCAGGGTCACCTTAGAGCAGGTTGCACAGGAACGCGTCCAGGCGGGTTTTGAATGTCTCCAGAGACGGAGACTCCACCACCTCTCTGGGCAGCCTGTTCCAGGGCTCTGCCACCCTCAAAGTAAAGAAGTTCCTCCTCGTGTTTAGGTGGAACTTCCTATGTTCAAGTTTGTGCCCATTACCTCTTGTCCTGTCACTGGTATCACCTAATAAGAACCTAAACGAGATGCCTAGGTAAGAAGAGTAGTTATCTCAGGCTCATTCCACAACGGGTGAAGAGAGAGAGGTACCTCCAGAATGCAAATCAAAGCAGAAGCATATCTGCCTTCTCAAATGATTTGTGTTTACATTGAACAACAATTTAGGAAGCCTGGGGAGAATATTTCCTTAATTTAGTCCTGTGAGTTAGGTGACTGAAGTTGGGTGATATTAATGACCTTCTGTGTGACTCTGTGTGTGTTATGTTTGGGGGAATTATAGTGTGAAGAATACTACAGGCAAAAAGCAGGTGAGTAAATTCAGATATGCAAGTCCATGTTGCTCTAGATCATTTCACACGCAGTTATGCTAATACAAAGAAGTGTTTTTAAGTGAGGCAATTCTACAAAATGCCAAAGCTTGCCTGAAGATGATCCAAGAAAAAAGAGAAGCCAGCCTATAATGTCCTTTACAGACACTTTTCTAAATCTTTTGTTACAAATGTGTAACTCCTTTCGACGCTGCTTTCTCTTCAAAGATCTCCTAAACTTATCCAGCCCCCAAGTGCCAGTCATTCAAAGACAAATTAAAACAAGCAAAACCACCTGTTTTTTGAGATGCTTACAAAAGAAGTGTTTTGTCTTCCTTCTGCAGCAGGCATTAGCAAACAGGCAGGGTTTTTGCAAAGGAAAGCTGTCAAGGATATTGTGGTGGGTGCTGCGCTGTGCTACGCATGCAGAGCTGTGCATGGAAACTAGAGGTGTGAAGAGGTTGTTCATGGTCATAAGAAGTCCATAAAAGAAAAAAAGTAATTAACAAGTAAAGAAGCAGAACCCTCATTGTACTGAAAAGGACCAAGTCATACTGAAAATTATCACCATCTCCAATAAGATCACATCATGTTGCATTTTCCAGATATGCTCAGACGGTCATTTTTGGATGTTTCAAAATTATTTTATTGTTGAATTGCATGATTGACTGCTTTTTAAAAGTTGATTTAACCTCTTCACCACTGAACAATCTGTAATACTTTCCCTTGCACTTTATTCATTTGTGTTTCCCAACACAACTAACAAATACTGTTTCACAAAAAAATCTTTTTTTAAAGGTCATACGTCACTTTAAAACTCGTTGAGGGTACTAGTGTGGTAATGTTGCTGATTATATTTAGGCAGCAAAGTGTGTCTTAAGCCCTTCAGACACACTAAGGATAAAAGGCAGTCCTAATGGTATCTCTTTTTTTTTCTTTAAAGGAACTGATGTGTCTTTTGTTTATGGGTTTATGGACATTTTTATTGCAGCAGGGAATTTCTCCACCCCAATTTTACAGGGCAGCAGTAAATGCTTAGCAGCTGGGATTCTTGCGGCAGTATGAGGAAAGTCTTTCTTAACATTTCCATCTTTATAACAGCAGTTACAAAATGGTAACTTTGATTTCTTAAATAATGCATGAATTGGTGTGTGGGCGCTTTTTTTTTTTTTAAACATTGATGACTAATGTTACTTATCTCAGTTTCTAGTTACCTTTCTCTCCTGAAGTTTACAGTAAGCTGGAAAACTGCGTTGCAGTTGCTTGTTGCTTCTGTATTGTGGTGTGAGGATAGATTAGGTGGAATAGTTACTTGAGCAACTGAAATAATTAAGTGCATATACAGTGTCTATGTAATAAATAAACACACATTATGAAATAATGGCAATTTTAACAACATGTTAAAACATTTGCAAAACAAATAGTTGGTGAAATTTGGTGCAACAGTGTATCACAGTGGAGGAAGTAAAATTTACCTTCCCATCCACTGTAAACCTGCAGGGGGAACATCAGGGCTCTGCTGGGTCAGCGTCTGGCTGCTGTGACCCTCCAGGAGGAAAGTGACCTGTGTATGGCTTCCAAAAACTGTACTGTGTGCATCTCAGTCCAGCTTTACTGTAGAACCTTGCAGCATCTAAGTTTAAAAGACTACATAGTGTTTGGATTATTCCTTCTCATCCTATTTTATTAAGGAATATCTAAATGTCTTCCACTGTTTACATGAGAAAAAAGGACTTTCAGATGAATGTGAGCTCACTTTTGGACAAACGGTGGCCAAAGAGCAGGTCTGGGGAACATCTGAGTTCCCCTTGGAATTAATTTCAGCTGAACCGATTGTGTAATACACTGTTTTAAATGTAAAAAAACACATGTTATCTAGACCCAAAAGATACAGTGCTAGAAAAGGTTAGCTAGTTTTTCAAATGCAGTGAACGCAAGGCGATATGTACTGAAAACAAATAATGCATTAATTTACACTTAGATGCAGCAGCGTGGCCTGTCTACGCTGGATGGACCGAACAAGTTAGTTAATATGTTCTAACAAGGTCCTGCTATCGTAGCCTGGACAAGGTCTATCAGTACTTGTCAGGCACTTTATTCTGGTTGCTTATCTCATAGAGTACACCTCTGACAGTTGCGCGTAAATCCAACACTGGATTCTCTCTGAAAGACATCTCCAGCAGCAACAACTGAGATCAGCGTCTGAGTTACAGCAACACCTAGACATCCCGTAATAAAGCATTGGAAATACAGAATAGAAGCTGAAAAAAAGGGAAATAAGGAAACCAATCCTAGCAGTGACTACCATTCCTTCCTTTGAATAGTGAAGGTGATTTTTTTTATTTATTTTTTAGTATAGCTGTTTCAATATGTTGATCATTCGAGGAAATACTCAATTACAAGTGACTCACTTTTTTTCCCCCTGGAAATATTCTAGCTGAATATTGGAAATGATACACTACAAAGAGTATTTTTTATTTGTTTGTTGTGTCGTTCCCTGCCTGCCCCCCCCCCAGCAATTTAATTCCTCTCCAGCTAACCCACTGGTTTAGTGATTAGCACCAGAGCCTTTCACACAGTGTTTTGAGCTCAGTTCCCTGGCTGCAGTTCACTCAACCTTGACGTAAATCTCCAATAAGTACTTTGTGAGAGGTTAGCCTTTTGTGCAGGGTGTGTGAGAAATCCTGCCTGACCAGGTTTGTTACAGAAACCAGTGTCAAATTGCCTTGCCCCAAGTGTTTGAATATGAAAGAGGGGGATGGGGGTTGGGGGAATCATGCAAAAAAACCCACCCTCACTCTCCACTTCCAAGAGGCTAATTGTTCGGAAAAAAACCCCAGTGTTTGGACTCCCGATGTTTTAGTGCTGATCTGCCTATGTCTGGCACTGTCAAGTGAGCCTGTGATGATTTACAGTCTGCAGGTAGAGCAGCGAGTGTGTCATTCATAGAATCCGCCTCCTGTGTCTTGCTTGTTGAGGCTGGTTGCTTTTAATTTAATCTATTTGATCATGCAGTTTGCCTTAGGTGATCAACAACCTTTCATGTAAATCCTAGGCAATCTTATAAAACTAATGGAGAAGAAAAAAAAAACAAAAAACACACCAAAACACGAGGACTGTAGTCATGCCTTCGCTGTTGATGTCAGCGGTGCCATAGGAAGGCAGATAAGGTATGCAACCCTCCCTTTTTATAAGGAACATCTCCTCCCTCCTTTAGGGTTTTTTTAAAATAGTTTTTCTTTTTTTTTTATAGAAAGTAACATCCTTTGGAAATGGAAACAATACATTATCTTATTACCTCAGGGCCTTGTACATGAAAAGCCCGTTGAAATCTCTTTGCCATTCTTCCATATCGTGTAAAAGTGGGTTGCTCCCTAATAGATTTAGAATTCAGCATCCGCACTCTTCTGTTTCTGTTAGCAACCTTCACTTTAATTGCAATTACGTATTAGTAGAGGTCTTTTGTATTAGCTCTTTCCTTCATGGGAAGTAGATCCACAGAGGTTTGTGGAAACACTTTGTGTTTGAGGCTGGGGGCTGCTGGAATACGTTTTGACAAGTCACCCAGTTTATCAGAGTATGACAGTAAATGGCAGCAGTATTGCTTAAAGGGAATGGGCACTTTGGCTTCACAAAATCAAGAAGCAACGCAGAATCTGCAGCGAGGGACAAAAAGTCGCCTTTCCAGCTAAGCAGGCAGGGCGAATGCAATTCTTCAGAAGGGAAACATTGCACAGAGACATGCTGTGATTTATTTAATGGGTCCACTGACTTCAGAGACTCTGGCTTGAAGGTTTTGGAGGGAGAGAAGGGGACAGGAAGGAGGAAAAAGTGCTGGAAGGAAGAGGAGGAGTCCTCTGGTTTTGCCAAGTATTATGTTTAGTTGGAATAAAACACTAATAAACACAGACTTCGGAGGCCATTATTTCCTTACTGCTAATTACCTGCAAGAGCCTGGACAGGGAAGTACCATCTGAATTTGAGCCAGTGAGTAAAATACAAAAATCGGAGCACAGTCTATCAGTTGTCTTACGTTCCTGAAGAATCTGATGTGAGTTGGTGTTGATCTGTGAGGATTTGCTGTATGCATGTTTTCATCTTTCTGTTCTTCTGATTATACATTAAAAAATAAAGCACTTATCTTGGTGAGTTCCAGTAAAAATTTAGTTACAATGCTTTCAAGACCACTTTGCATTTTGTTAAACAACTTCTGAGTATGAAATAATCTTGAAATCTAGAGTGTTGCTCCAGGCTTTTGAGATATAATTTTTTTTCATAATGGTTATCAGTATTATCATCATCAAAAAAAAAAATCCTTACAGTGAGGGAGCATTTAAGCATTATGATTTGGCAGTCAAACCCAGAAAATGACAAAGTTAAATTTTTCCTGTGCCCCTTCAGACTGCTCACTTAGTAACTTGGTGGTCCTTAACTGCCTGGCATTTCTAAAATGGGAGATAGAATTGGATGTGAAATACAGTTGCAGAGTTGTGTTGTCAGCCTTCCCCCATGAGGTGCACAGTCGTCATGTTCATATTTGCTCTGAATTCCTCATGGATCTAAGCTGGCCACAGCCTATAACACAGTTTCTCTCGCTTGCATAATTTATTAGCTCGGACCCCAGCTCCGCTTCCCCGTAGGATGGAAATAGCCCCACTGAACTGTATCCAGCCATCAGGATCCTGTTGCAGGGTCAATGCCCTGGTTGCAAGAGGGCTGGGAAGCAAGATAGTACATGTTTTTTTAAATCCTCTTCCTTTTGATGTGAGACTTTTGTCTTTAAATTACTGGCTAATTGCCATTCTATTATCTGACGCTGGTATATTTGCCTTTTATATAGCTCTTTCACCACTGCCTATATTAGTTTTCCTTCCTGTCCGAAGACCCCTTTTTGTTTTCATTGCTATGTTTCTGTGTAGGACGGGGGCTTTCGTTGTTGCCTGTGTGTTAGCTTCTTCCCTCCCCCTAATCGCTTCTTTATGACTTCCCCATCTTTTAATACTGCCTAATTAATTCTTAATTATGCAAAAATGCATTAACACCTAGTCCCTCTCTTTTCTTCCCAGCCCCTTTTCCTCATTTGCCCTGTATCACACAGTCGCAGCCCCCGCTAGGTTAGATACCACTTCAAGTCAGACTACATAGTTCTTGGAACAATAGCATACATTTTAATTAAAACTGTCCTGGTTTTGAGGAAAAATAAATAGAGATTGCCCATTTGTTTGCAACAAGTCAAATAATTGAAAGCTTTTTGCTGACCACAGCAGCAAAACTGCAGATGAAAATGGTCTTATTCACTCACTGATCAGATAATTAATGTAGTATTTGGTGTCCAACCCAGTTACCTTTCCAGAGCTAAGGGCATTTTTTCCTGAATGCAAGCTGCCAGTGTGGGCATAAGCATGTGCTTTGGAAATCTGCTTGGAATGAGCTGTTAATCCCTGGTGGAGTTGTGACTATTAGCGCTATTATCCGGGGGGGTTTAGGAGAGAGCATTGTTAAGGGCTAGAAAAGGGCTTCTCGGGTACATCTTCTGAGTCCTGTTCTTTCCTGTCCTTCAGCAGATCACAGCTGCCGTACGTATCAGTTCATTTGTCTAATAAATATCTCGTATTGTGAGACTGCGGTGTTAAGCATCATCATGTACACATCAATACCTCTCTCGTAGGTGGAGTGGCTTGAAACATTTTCAGATCAGGCTTTTCAACAAAATAAAACCTACCAATCAAACTGTTTACAGCAATTTCAGATTTTTCATATTTTTTTCCCCACCATGTTATTGTAAAAGTAATACAATTTTTCCACTTAATTTTGTAGTCTTGAAGTGAAGCTGCTGCATAAGTCCAGAAGTACCATTACTATAAAAGACCTAGAATAAATATGAATTTAAAGTGCACAAAATGTATATGATAAGGCATGCTAATTTACAAAAGGCTCTGCTTTATTAAAAAAAGGAGTGGAATGAGGCAAGCTCATCTGTGACTTCAACTTATTCATCACCCTTGCAATGAATTCTGTTACCAGCTTGAGATTTCGTAACTGTTAAGAAGCCATCCATGACTGTTGAGCTTCAATACATCAGCAGTCCAAACAAGAGCTATTAATTAACCCCGGTGACTGGTGTGGTGAGACTTAGCTATTGACAGCTGTCACCTCAGGACATTGCTGCTGTTAGTTTTCAGTACGGGGCAGAATTGGGATTCACCGGAGGGTTGTCACAGGACCAGGAAGATGGTGGGAGTGGAAGGCTCAGATTTGCCACTCTGACCCGTGGTCTCTTCGTTGTACATTAGATGGGAATTCCTTTGACGTAAGACACAGCTCGACTGAAGGCTGCAGAACACGGTCTAAAATTAGGAGTGTGGTTAATTCCACTGCTGCCTAGTGTTAGTAAAGAATTCTTAAGCCATCTTCTTTAACTGTGATATTTATGATGTCCCAACCAAGGATTTGTTCCCCTCTGAGCTGGACTGTGTAATGCCGCAGACCATGGAATTCATTGTGGCATGACGGCATTTAAAACCTCAGTCAAACCTTGTTCAGTATCTGTAATGTTTTCTATTCTGAGCCCAAAGAACAACTCAGCGCTGTGACTAAAGATAAATAGTGTAATATTGTCAACATCCTGTAGATGTTACACTGCAACTGTGCAAAATCATTAGGTTGGTCACTTACTGGTACCTTAATGTTGGGTCTGGTGGTGAGCTTTAGGGAATATATTAGAGCTGAGTTTCTTTTATGTTCCATTGTGGTTTACACTGTCTGCGAAGGAAATGCTCTCTTGCCTTCTTAGGAGTATGTTAGCCAAGTCTTTTGGGTAGGTTTTTCCTAGGAATAGGAGGGGTTATTTTTGTCTTTAAAATTTTTGTGTTTGTTTGGGGTTTTTTGTTCCATACTTGTCAGAAGACAGTTTATTTTTACTGTTTCATCTGCAGGGTGTGACAGGGTCTGAAGTGGCTAGAGCTTCTTGGTGGATCTTTTTAGATCTTTCCATTTTCAGTAAGCACCCTGAAATCACCCAAACTTTTAAACTCAAAAATGTCACCCGCCTAAACCATTCATTCTTTTCTTTAAAACAAGCAAATCTTTAAAATAAGGCTACCAAACCAAACAGAGGGGAGACAACTCCAGTAGATTCTTTCTGGTACACCAGTCCCACCTCTTTCATGAATGGGTGCAAATATTAATACTTGCTAATGGAAGTAGGAACTGTGCAACTATGATATTAGCTGGCTATAAGAAGTTCAGTTTAGTGATGCTGAATGGGTAGCCAAGGGAAGGAAAGTTTGGTGCTCTTCAGAATGACTGTGCTGTGCATATCCACTGAGTATCTGAATTGGTGACATTTCTCCTTCCCCTCCCCCGTCTGTCTCCCCGAAGTTTAGGTTTCAGTATGTTTTCAGAGCGCACAATATTAGCCGACCTTGACTTTGAGCAACCACTAAATATGCGTTGCATTTACTGATATTAAAAGAACAATCCTAAGAGTAAATCTGCAAGGCTCAGTTATTGATTTTATCACGATTTACAGAAATCAAGGGACTTGATGAATTTATTTTAAATGAATTTTTGAGCCAGGTGAAGCAAACCGTAATCCCAGTGTTCAAATTTTTTAAATCCATGCTTTTGCCCGTTTGAAATAACTAGATTTCTTCCTCCCTAACAACTGCTACAACTAGCTGAGGCTTCAGGGGCTGACAAAACTGAAAGCCGGGATGTGCTCTGCAAGGCATCCATACCGTTGAGGATCAAACTGAGGTATCATCTCTGCAAAATTAATCTAGCAAATCCCTTTTTTATCACTACATAGGTATTCCAGAAAATTCTTTTTTTTTTTTTT